>CM032404.1:6263821-6518854 GCA_019049475.1 Eueides isabella
GAATTAGAAAGTAATCAAAAAAAATATATATAACAATAGTTTTTTATACATTCACTTTATATTTATTTAAAATTCTATGCAAATGCCACGCCTTGCCACTTCCAAGTTTCTCCTTTGACATTTCATTTGACATATATTTATGAATGTTTCATTAGTTGTAGTGCAAACTGGGAAGTAAACATTTGGACATTCAGTACACGGCACTGTTCTGTTCAGAGGTGGTAGATAATATGCGATTGGTTTCCTGGTCGACCACTTTTTGGTAGTTCTTGAAGTTAGCTCGTGGAATAATAATCCCAATAGTAACATTAGGATAACTGTAAAGATAGATTTTTTATATATCTATTGAGGTAGTCGTAGCGCAGTGGTAGTGTCTTACTGTAAGTATGGGTTTGTTTCTCATTCAAAAAATTGTATATCTTTTCCTCGCTCTGGTTGTAACACATAACACGATATTTTGTGTTGTTAGAGAGCGGAAAAGGTAAAAAGAGTCTCCCAAATGGCAATCGAGTCTAAAACCATAGATAGCGTTTACATTTTTTTTTATGGAAAAGACGGCAAACGAGCGTACGGGTCACCTGGTGGTAAGTGATCACCATATCCCACGGCATTACCTAATGCGAAACGCAGTGGCCAAATATTAAGCCAAGTGGTAATAATCCGGTCGAGTCTGCCCATGCGTGTTGCCATTACTGGCAACGTGACTCTACCACACGCACTTTAGTCACCACTTACGACACCATCAGTACCAGGGTGATCCTATTCTAAGCCGGAATTACACGGCTAAAAATAAAAATAAATTCATATGATAAACTGCTTTTCCGTGGTGGCTTATACATAACAGAATAGACAGAGGGAACTTGGGAGCCTATTGTATAAACACTGTTTAAGACACATTCGTTTCCCAATATTTACTCCCGGAAATAAAACATTTATTCTAAGTGGGGAATCATTCGTATACAGATCTTGCCGCTTTTCCAGTAGCCTGGTGCAGTTACATAGTATCCTTGCGCCAGGACAGACCTCATATAATAATTATACTATTACTAAATTCATCGCTACTCGTATTCTATCACATTATTATCACTATTTTAGAGTAATATATTTAAAAATATACTAAAGTAATACATTGTACTATATTGTACTTACAGTAAATTTTCATCTTTCCACGAGTAGGTACCTAATTACCGTTCAAAGTGTAATAAAAATTATCATTCAAGTATAATGAGTAATGTCTCATAAAATCTTAATTAATTAACATTAGTTCAATTTGCTCACATCGAGATGGATTCGCCTAATTACATTTTTATTGCTTCTCATCGTCATATTAATGGCCTATTAACTCTAGAAAAAGTATTAATTTATAATTTAGTAGGCAAATTGATGTTGGGAATGAAAACAGTTTAATTTTGCTAATAAATTATTGTTCAGATGTTCTACAGATAGATTAAATTGATACAGATCAAGATAAAATTGATACAGATCAAGATGCAACTTATAATAATGAAAGCAGTTCTTATAATAGTATTAAATTAAGGCATGTAGCAGCGGCACAAGCGTGTTGCTGTAAAAGCGGTTGTTGGTTCGATCACCGCTCGGAAATGAAATATTTAATATTTTTTAAATGTAATATTTAATGTTTTCATTTCTCTGGTCTGTTAACAAGACAAAGCGCGGCGTTGAATTCAAAGTGGGAAACGGAACGGAGTGTTTTAACACTAGGGTCGCAAGTTCACTCTGCCTATCCAGCCAGTTTGAAACGATGAATTATTTAAAAAAAGGTCATATAGGTCATACAAACTACATACTAAATATAGTCTTGTGTATTAGGTCTCACTGCACTCAGGATGGTTATGAGTTCCGATTCACATCCGAAGAAAGGATTAATTATTTTCATACAATAAGTTTGAAATAAAAACAATTCTGGTAGTCACAATTTAATTAGTAATTCACTTAAAGTAGGCGAAAATAGAGATTTTTCCATTATTTTAAAAAATAATTTTAAATATTTTAAAATATACAGGGATAAACATTTTAAATCATTGTATATAACAATAGGCTTATATTCTTTAACCTCATAAATACATCTGTCTTGCCCCAAATCATCCTATCACAGTAGAAATTCTGGGTCCATAGGGACTTGTGAAATCTCATCTTATCACTTTCACCGCTTAAAAGGGCTGGGTCGTTTACCCAAAAAATAATCGTATTATAATGTATATATTCATATATTTGCTGTAATATACACACATTTTAAAATCTCTTTGAGGCCTGTTGTAGCTCAGATGCACAAATGTTTAACTGTAAACGACAAGTTGTGGATCCGATTCTCACTTGAAGAAATTTTCAATTGAAATATTAAATATTTTCATCTTCGCTTCTTCGTTATCAAAATAACAAGACAAAGCGCGGAGTTGACTTCCACTACTCTACACGCTATACTTCAAATTCGGCAGAAGAATGGAACGGAGTGTCTTGACACTAGGTTTCCAAGTTTCCACTAGGCAGTGGAAACTTGGAAACTTGGAAACCCAGGATAGGCACCCTGCTATATGCGGCATACAGCCTGGAGCTTGAAATATCTTATGAATTATACGAGTATTTAAAACTGCTTCAATATATAGCGTTCGGTAAATAACTATAACTATAGCGGCTTTATGTTCAGACTTAATAGCTAAAAATATATATGTAGACTAAAAATATATATGTAAGACTTTTACCTCAAATCGAATGTTTAACGAACAATACTATTATGTATATATGTATTTATTTCTATACGTCTATATATACGTATGTATGTATATATGTATGTATGAAGTCTGTTTCAAAGTGTTCTAGAGAATCGTTTCTTGGTGTTCTTGGTGTTTATTTATCCTTCTTGCACCTCTCTGCATTCTCATTATGTATCCTTTGTCCATACGGTTGCCTGTAAGAGATCGCTTTTAGTGAAAGGCCGCCATTGCACATCTACATCTTCTGTCATATTTGTAATATATTTGTATTTTTATTTCTGTTTTTATTTGTACAATAAGGTATAAATATTATTATGATTATTATGTAGAAATTTAATTGAAGTCTTTTCTGCATTTTTGTAGATTTTTATTTAAAAATAGACAAACAGAGGTCTTTTTTTACTTTAAATCCAAGTTTAATTTTTTTATAAAAACGTTTTGTGTAAACATTATTTACTATAACGATCGGTATCATTATAGTCTATGGTGGTGCAGCAGATGCGAACAGTTTCATTTAAGTATTTATTAAAAATATTAATATTTCGTAAAATAAAAGAATATTTATAGGATTATTAAAAATATATTTAATAAAACAATTTTAGTAATCAAAAGGATCTATGAACTGCAAGCATTGGCCAACATAGAATAATTCAACATCAGTTTTACGCTTCTCATTCATGCAGTTCATCCAACACAAATTTGTGTACGATTTATTATCTGTACCACAAACAGGTATGTAGATACGAGGACATTCACAGTGTTTTATAGATTCCAGCAAAGGCAGCGGATCTACTATTTTAGACATATACCAATTCTGAAATTGGATCGCCTCACTTGGTTTCAAAGTAGGATTTTGTGTTTGAGTTTCGAGTTCGTGGATCATTGACATTAATGTTAATACGAACGCTGAAAAGAAGAACATATATTTTAAATAGAAAACATGCTGTAAACCCGGTAGATGTCAGTTTCAGATTACTAGGGCAAGCGGCGTTGTGTTCCGCCTATATTCAATTATGAAACATAAAAGATGCTTTAAAGTCATAATATTCTTATTTGTTTCTTTCACAACAATTTAGCAATCGTTCGTTTTCAGTTGCTAGTAACCTTGTATCATCATTTTAAATGTCTTTGATTTTAAATCCTAGGATATCAAAAAATAATTATCAAACTAATAGTTTTTTTATATGTGCTTATTTTTTGCTTCTTAATACTTAAAAGTAGGCACCGACTGCCGCATCATTTCCGATACAGCCTTATTGTGACACTTTTTAAGAAACCGCACAAAAAATCATGCTAATCAATTCTACTATTGTTAAATTCTAGCCAGACTATCGTTACTCTACATTGATATTCGTATATCAGTTTATGGTTATACATATAAAAATGCATATAACTTTACATTTTAGTCGCAATTTAAAGAAAACAGAAAAATTTGAGCTCAAACTTAATATATAAATATAGCTTTATATAAAGAAATGAAGAGCATATAGCTTTTAAAAGTACAGAGACAATCTAATTTGTACACATTAAATATTCCTTTTCATTGGTCTCAAGAATTGGCCAATTCTGCGGTTGCAGTATGCAGGTGTATACAAGCTAGCTTGTGATTGTGGATTATCATACATCTCTGATATCAAGAATCATCGAAATTTGTATCAATTAATTAAAATTATCATTTTGTGGGAGTTAATCAATTAAAATTATCATTTTGTGGGATTCATCGGGCTTAATAAGCCCCACGTCCTGACTTTATAGAACAGATGTATCCCTAAAATGAATTGAATTCAAAAAATCCAATAAACGCGATTAATTCGGTTAAATTTGTTTCATTTAAAAGATTTAAAACATATTTCACAAGTGGGTCAAATTCAATTTCTTAGCTTATATAATATAGTTATAAAATTAGAGGCCTGCGGCATGCGACTGTAAGCGTGGACGCGTGTTGGTTGTGGGTGTAGTCCCTACTCGAGTAAATGAAATATTTAGTATTTTCATTTTCTACGCTTTGATAACAAGTTAAAATGCGGCATTGAGTTTTGCTAATCAACAACCAATACCTCAAATTCGGCGGACACAGAACTGAGACCTTAACAGTTCCGATTGCCCTACCATGTACGATATATACTAGTGTAAAACTAAATAATGTATAAAATTGTGTAATTCAAGTCGATTTAATAAAACCGTGTTCAAAATGTCCTAGAAAAAAAAATGTTTCACTTTTCTCTTTTCTAGTTCGTTTTTCTTTGATCGAAAGTACTTAAGCTGTAATCACTTATTCGTAACATAGTTACATTTTTAACAAGCGAGAACAATTAAAAGAATTTTCATTAGTACGAACTTTTTCAATCTAAATTAAAATCCATTCACTCCGTTCCTGTAACTATTTCATTTCATTGCCCTTACTTTGTAATAGAGCAGAATGTAGCTTTTTATGCAGACTTCACAAATTTCGCTTCTTAACATAACGTGAAAAAGACAAGAGGCAGAGGGAACATAGGAACCTAGTCTATTATAACATTTCCGTTACCATTTTTTATTTTTTCGCCAAATTTGCGATGTAGCGTGGGAAGTGGCAGGACTCTACGCCGCGTTTTGCCTCTTTACCACAGCGTGTAATCGGCGCTAAAAGGTTGGGGGTGTAGGGCCACAAGCGTGCGACGCTTACAGTCACTGGCTTGTGCCCCTACGCCCTAACAGGACTTAGATGTATAAGATATGTATCTAAATTACAAAAAAATATTTAGTTAAACGCGGCTATCTCCAAAACTACTTGTTTGATTTGGAAATTATTTGTTGAATCATAGAAAACACCTGAGATCCCTTACCTTACCAAACACTTAAAATGTGTCACGTATCATACGTACGTACGTACATACATGAGTATGTACTAATCTTATCTATTTCTATTTGACGACGCGACGGAGGTAAAGCCATAGTGGTAAAGGTGTCACAACATTTACTAACATTTATATAACAATATATAAAATAAATTGATTTTTTCCAATATTGTTACAATTTAAATATTAGTATAAGATATGTATCTAAATTATAGTATAAGATATGTATCTAAATTATAAAGATTTATTTAGTTAAACGCGGTTATCTCCAAAACTACTTGTTTGATTTGGAAATTATTTGTTAATTCATAGAAAATACCTGAGTTACCTTACCTTACCAAACACTTAAAATGTGTCACGTATCATACGTACGTACGTACATACAAGAGCATTTACTAATCTTATCTATTTGTATTTAACGACGCGACGGAGGTAAAGCCATAGTGGTAAAGGTGTCACAACATTTACTAACATTTATATAACAATAAATAAAATAAATAGAATTTTTTCAATATTGTTACTATATAAATATTACTAATATTCTTATAAATTTTGGCGGAAAGTGGGAACTGTCCGTAGGTTCTCGTTTAAGTTCCCAAGTTCCCTCTAAATATTGTATTCAATGCGGTATACTGTGTGAAGCTATAATAAAAATATATATAATGTGATAAATACATTAATTCTGTAAAATTTATGTTTTAACTTAACTTAGCTTCACGTATCATACCAATATCCCTAGTAGAGGCTAACCAGAGAGAACGGAGCGCCAAACGCTACGGTAAACATCCAAAAATTAATTTCTAATTAAATATTTCGCTTATAAGTTTAAGGCTTCAGGGCACAAAAGAGCTGTTTTATTTAGACAATATAAAAAGTTTAATTTAATTACAGAATTTTATTAATAATTTTATTATATACCAGTAGCCCCTTCGCTAATATCGTTTCTACTCTATTTAATATTATTTGAGTATTTATGGAAAATTAGTTAATTATTTTGGTATGGTTATCTATGCACTTCCACCGGTTACGAATAAAGTTTTAGATAGTTATCTAACATATAATGTTATCTTAAAGATAGAGTCTACTTATATTTTTTCTGTTTTACCATTAAATTCTCTTATATATTATCTGGTATACAAAAACACCCGAATTGTCTGACTTCTTCCGGTGACGGAACGTCAGCAACGCTAAAACGATATCACTTATCTGGCAGTTAAGGCTACCTGGCACTGTATCAGCCAGTAGTAAAACTGATCCTTAATAAATTGTAATTTCAGTCAGTAAAAATACTCCTCTCCGGAAAAAATATGCTTATTTTGTTTCAGTAATCTGAAGTTCGTGTTGTTGAGTTGAGTCATTCGGTCAAATAGTAATCTACAGAAATAAAATAGAAAAAATTGTGACTACTTATCGGTCGGTTAAACAGATAGTTATTTTGTTCGTTAGATAGTTCATATGCTGTTTAAAAGGAGAAAAAATGGCCCTTAACAGAAAAATGTCATTTTTTATCTATCTAGATAGGTGGTAAATTCGTGCGCGTGCGTGCGGTTAAGCGCTTGTGAACTCGTAAATGTCGTTCCGTGAGATTTTCGGGATTAAAATACCCAAATATAGGGTATTTTAATGCTTTACAAACCTCTAACTTCCTATGAAAAATCAATAATAATGCCATTTAGCATTCTTTTTTTCGGAGATTCTCTGACTCGAAGAAACAAAAAAATAATTTTTTAAACATCGTGTAAATAAATAGTTCGTGTAAAAAAATAGCAGAAGAAAAACGTTAACGTGACGAAATCACAGAAAGAAACTTCAATTTTATGGAAATGTATAGGTAAGGTGGCAATCGTGGTTTATTAGAATAGTGTAGTGTTATGAGTTTTAATGCCGCTCAAAAAATGCTCTGTGGTAAGACAACAAGCGGGATTGGGTTACGCGTCATAAAATACAATGTTTCGAAATAAAGCGGTAAGCGAGCAACGTATTTTTGGTATCTTGTTTCGGACTTCAAGAAAAAAAATAGACGTAATACATAAAAAAAAATCATATTAATATCATTACTTACTGTAGAATATTATTACCATTGTATAATATTAGAGACGAATATTTCTATTTTAGTTGGATTGTAGGAATTTTTAATACACGAACGCTTCTGTTCTGTTTCTCCTGCGAATTGAAATACTTACGTACTAATTAATTACATGGTAATGTGTTTAATTAATTTTTTGATAATATGTAGCTTTGTTTGTTGGCTTCATGTTAAATTTTAAGCATTTATGATAATTTCTAGAACTTACTGAAGTAAATGTTTGGTAATAAGGCAAAGCGCGGCGTTCAGTATCGCCAATTAACACGTAATGCCTCAAAGTCGGCGGAAAGTGGGGATCAGAATTGTTTTAACACTAGGTTCCCGGGTTCCCTCTGCCTACCCTGTCTCGTGCGGGATACAGTGTGAAGCTATAAATAAATATATGTTAGTTATAGTGTATAATATCATATAAATACAGCATGACGCTGTCATATAAATATTTTTTCCCCTTATACATGTGTAACACACGTGTATTAAATTTACGTGCAAATAGAAAAAATATAATTATAATAGTTTGGTATAAAAATCATATGACTTACATAAAATTTCACTTCTTTTGACATTGACAAATATTAATATTATTTTGGAAGTATTTTATAGTATAATAGATATTTAATCTTGGCCAAAAAATATTAACGTTGTCAAATATAAGGGTATAAGGGTGAGCCGTAAGGAAGCCACAGTTGACCTTCGATAATTCAGTGTCAATGATACTAGAGAGAGGTCACAAAAAAAACAAAAAATGTAGGAAATAAAATTGTATTCCATTTTATTTTCATCAACATTAGTTTAGCTTGTAACGCAAAATAATATTTTTTGACTTCGCATCTGAAAGCCTGGAACCTGAAAATAACTTTCCGCCGAGTTGAGATACTTCCTGTTTAATGTAGAAACTCAATGGCCCCATTTTACTTGCTAAAAATATTTAATGTTTCCCCGCATGGAAAATTAACCCTTAAACTGCCATGCAAGTCACACGCTTTTGCTCACGTCACGACTGGTCTCCAAGGCCATATATGTGTTTTATATATTATTAGGAATTAGATTTTTGCAAACGGCTAAATATTTATATTTGGCCCGTGGCTTAGTTAAATACATGTTTATTAAGCTTTTTTGTTTATTTCCTCTAGATTTGGTGGGTTACACTGGAAATCAATGTGAGAAAAATATGTAGTAAAAGTTGTACATTAAATAATTGTTCACATTTTATAAACGGAAAACGTCCACATGGACGTTCATTTTACATAAAATGAAATAATTAATTAGCTATAAAATGTTAAAAACACTTTATCAACATTAAATACACATCAACATTATTTAAGATTAAAAGCACAGCGCGGCGTTAAGTTCCACCACGTAACCCGCAATCGCTTAAAAATTGGATGGAATCAGGGGAACGTAGCATTTTAACACTAAGTAAAGGAATAAAGTGAACACCAATTTAGTATTAACGTAAAGAAATTACTTTCAGTGTACTACAGAATTATTTCATTAAATCTGGTTCAAACGAGTTTGTTTGAAATTGATTTAACTCGTGCATTTGCACTTTACAGATTCAAAAGCTTAATTAATTTTTATACGGATGAATCACCTTTAAAGAACTTGGGAACTTAATTAACCCAGTTGTTAGCACAATTTAATTCTTCAGTTTCTCCAAATTCTTAAGGCCTAATGTTGAGGAGAGCATGGAAATTAATTAATATATATAGATAAAAGAAGAAAAAAAAAATCACTTATTTCTAGTCTAACTTTAACTATCAGATGAATTTATCAGGCCTTTCTCTTCTTTTTTTTTAAACGCTGACAAATGCATTTATGCAGACCACTCGAACGGAGCATATCTTAAGCCTGAGCGGTTCTATGGGGGCTCACCGGAAAATCCAACCCTGACCACTAGATCCTGCGGAGGCTCTATTCACTTATAAGAGACGTCGCAGGTTAATTTGCTCATACTTCTACACCTCAGTGCAAATCCCATCTATATCGGGCCACTCTCACCTTCTCATTACTAGGCATACTACATTACTTATTAGACATCCGCTGCCTTGATGACTTGCAGAATGGTCACCATTATCCTTCTATAGTAGCTCCTGTAGGGTAGGGGGAGTTGGAAGCGTCTTGCCATCTGACTTAAAGTCTTTTAAAAAGTCTAATTTCTAACAAATTAAGAATTTCTCGAATTACAATCGAACCATATTGATCTATGGTGCTTACAATACAGCATGTTAACCAAACACGATGATTAAAATACGTCAATGTTTTCGGCTTTTGTTTAGTATACTATTTAAATATTATTTATGTCACTTATTGTTGAGGCCATTCCTACTCGGGGAAATGAATTATAAATATATTGTTAAATTTCAATTTTATGCTCGTTGGATTTGTAAAATTTAATTTAATTGGACTGAAACTCTATTTGTATTCGATGTTATAAAACGGCATATATGTATATCTTAACTTTGATTAGATCTTGATTAGATTTACAGGGTTAAAAAAAGTTTACTTAAAATTTATATTATTTGTTTAGTAATATTTGATGGTAGTATCAAACAGCGGACAAAGCGTGCGACTAAGAGCGCGAGAGGTTTTGGGTTCAATTTCACCCGCGGAAGTGAACTATTTAATATTTTTTCTCACTATTTAAGACGCAATTCCTCAAGTTTTTATAGCAACAGAGTGACTTTACACTAGGTTCCTGTTCTCTCTGCCTTTCCTGCTATATTCGGGATACACCATAAAACTGACAAAGCAAATGAAAAGAATAAATCTAGCAGTTAAAATTGTAATATTCAAGTCTCTTGTACTTTCGAACTGTTTTTGTTAGAATATATTCAATTAAATAACAAACAAATATTGATGATTTATTGAAATACTGTTCGCATTTAAATAAATAATAACATTTATATTTTAAATAGACCTGTCGTGACTCAGGGGCATAAGAGTATGACTGTACACGACAGGTTGTGTGTAGGTTCGATCCTAACTCGAGGAAATAAAATATTTAATATTTTCAATTTAAATATTGAATGTTTTCACTTCTTCGCTCTAGTAACAAGGTAAAGCGCGGCGTTGAGTTCCGCCACTCATCACGCAATGTCTCAAATTCAGCGGAAAGTGGGGAACGGAAGTGGAACGGAGTGTCATAACACTAGGTTTCACTTTCGTTCCCTCTGCCTACCCTGCCTAGTGCGGGATACAGCGTGAAGCTGAGAAAAAAAAAAAGAAAAAAAAAATATATATTTTAAATAGGCCTGTCGTGACTCAGGCGCATAAGAGTATGACTGTACACGACAGGTTGTGTGTAGGTTCGATCCTAACTCGAGGAAATAAAATATTTAATATTTTCAATTTAAATATTGAATGTTTTCACTTCTTCGCTCTAGTAATAAGGTAAAGCGCGGCGTTGAGTTCCGCCACTCATCACGCAATGCCTCAAATTCGGCGGAAAGTGGGGAACGGAAGTGGAACGGAGTGTCATAACACTAGGTTTCACTTTCGTTCTCTCTGCCTACCCTGCCTAGTGCGGGATACAGCGTGAAGCTGAGAAAAAATAAATAAATTGTGTGTTCGATCCTAACTCGAGGAAATAAAATATTTAATATTTTCAATTTAAATATTGAATGTTTTCACTTCTTCGCTCTAGTAACAAGGTAAAGCGCGGCGTTGAGACTTGCCACTCGATGCGCAATGCCTCATGTTGGGCGGAAACTGGGGAACGAATCTTAACACTATGTTACCAAGTTGTCTGCCTACCCTGATATATGCGGGATACAGAGCGAAGCAATATCAATACATTTACTATAGTCTCTATAGTAAATGTATTTACCCATAATGAATTTTCCAAGTATCTAACTAATCCACTATGTCTATCTAAACTGTACTAAACTTTTGTAAATCAACTTTATGATGGTTGTATTACTTTTGTTATCATACATTTAATCATTTATATAAAAAATGGAATTAATTAGCATTTTAAAAATAAAACAATCCTTAAACACAAGTACTATAATATTATACACATGTTAATCATTTCAAATCAGGGAAAACTTCACACGGTCCGGTTCTAACAAATTTGGCTTTCGGATTCTTATTCTTGTTTACGTTAAGACAGTTCATTCGGCATTCGTTGATATACGTCATGTTGTCATCAGCGCATATCGGGTAGTACACTCTGGGGCAACCCACACAATTAGGTGTCGCAGGAATAGCGTCCAACGAAGGTATATCAATAGAATACGGATTTGAAAAATTGGTGAAGTCCAAAATAGAAGTTAAGGCATTTATAGACACCGCATCTATAAGTTAGCAAAATTATTTATAATAATGTTATAAGCGGCTATACATTAGTGAAACTACTGAGGTCTGTCGTGGCGCAGCGGTACGAGCGTGTTACTGCAAACTACAGGTTGTGGATGCCCACTGGAGGAAATGGAATATCAAAAAATTTCAAATTAAATATTTAATGTTTTCATTTCTTTGCTCTGGTAACAAAGCAAAAGGCGTTGAGTCCCGCCATCCAATACGCAATGTCTTAAGTGTTTAACGTAAAGCGTCTTTTTGTCTCTAAGTTACCTCTGCCAACCCTGCATAATTATCATACAGTTATTCTACCAATATAAGTTTTTTACTAATGCATTCAGCTCAACGATCTATCCCGCAGATGACAGGGTTGGCAGAGGGAACTTAGGAACCTAGTGTTAAAACACTTCATTCCACTTCAGTCCAAAATACACGATCTGTCACGTGTACAGTCACACGCTTGTGTCGCTGCTCTCCGTCAGATTTCAAATGATTATGGTTTTCTTAATTTAATTGCATAACTTAAAAAGTTTGTTTCATGAAGATCTAAATTCAGGATTGGTTGGTTATTGTTGAATTATTTTCTTTAAGAAAAACAGCAGAAGACTATATAACAATAATTTACTTAATAACTATTTCAATGTAATAAACACTTTTAGTCAACTTAGTTAGTTAAAACTTGAAAGACCTGAAGTTATTTATTTGAAAAATGTTAATAATTATAACGTATTTTTTTCTATTCGGTGCGGATTTAAATCCCGCTACTAGTAAATAAGCTTATTTTTGATATAAAATTCTAAATTTCTATTTTTCTTTCCTATGTTAGTAAAACAACACTAAAAACATTAAAACATGCAGCTACCCTCTCCAATTAGAAATTAGTTAAAAAAATTGAATATACCTTTTAACAAAAACGGAAAACAGAGTGTTTGCTAACTTATGTCTGTGTACCTTATTCTAGTCATTATGTATTCGCTTGGCTCAGAAGTACTCTATCAAGATGAGAGCTGATACTAAGCTTTAGAGATTGGCAAAGTTCAAACAAGCCACCTTTGTGTTGTAACCCTCTTGAACGTTAAACTAGGAAGGGTAGTGTAGTTGGGAAGAAAATATTTGTTCAGTAATTTCAAAATGTTATTAATAGGCTGATATATAAGTAGAAATAATTAAATATACTGAAAGTGTTTTAAGAAAATCGTCGGTAATTGACAGATGAAATAAATATATGTTTTCAGTGTGTCACTATATATATAGCTCTAAATTAATATTTATATAATCAATAAAGGAACTTGAATATTTCTTAGATTGTTAAAATCCTTTTAAAGAGGAAATCAAAAGATTAAAACTCTTTGCCGCGATAAAAACCTTAATTGGTCAGTTGAGTCAATATTAAAAATGTAGAGATTAAATAAAGATTATACTTTCTTCACGGTTCTTCATTTTGGGTTTAGCCTAATTGGCCATTACGGTTATCGCATCAAGTTTTATCTATTTTCTTATACTAATGCTATAGAGTTTGATTGGTTGAGCGCGATAATCTCAGAAACTACTTGTTAGTATAAAAAGAATATTTATTAATTAATTAAATAATCCATTTATTGAGGAAGGTTAAAGGACATATTACATCACGTTAGTCGTTTTCAGTAAGTCACTAGACCTGCTGTCAGAATTGCCTTGCTACACTAAGAATGTTGTTTACACAAATATTAGCTATTTTTATTTGAATACGGCCTATCGTGGCCCAGCGGTACAAGAGTTTGACTGTAACCGACAGGTTCTGGGTTTGATCCCCAGTCGAGGAAATGAAATATTTAATATTTTCAATTTAATTTCAATTTTAATATTTAATGTTTCATACCTTCGCTCTGGTAATAAGGCAAAGCGCGGCGTTGAATTCCGCCACTCAACACGCAATGCATCAAATTCGGCGGAAAGTGGGGAACGGAAGTGGAACGGAGTGTCTTTACACTAGGTTCCCGAGTTCCCTCTGCTTACCCTGCCTAGTGCGGAACACAGCGTGAAGCTATTTGAATACGTAGGCTAAGTTACAGGTTAAAACTACTGTTAAATGTAATAGACATGCAATATATTTTTTAAATTATACTTCTAATAACCGAAAAATTCAAGAAGAGAGTTTTTTTAAACGAGAATCTCTCTGTCGATTTCACAAAGATGTAGATTTACTGTAGGCATTATACACTGTAGGCTTTACGCCATGTCACGCGGACGGCAGGAAAGGCAGAAGTAACCTAGGAACCCTATGTTAAGATACTCTGTTCCTTTCACCACTTTCCATCGAAAATTCCACCGAACACCATGTTTCGCATTGTCATTGTCATTGAAAAAAAAATATAATTATAAATATTACTCTTTTTAGAGTGGCAATCGTAACAACAATACGTCGCGTTTACAAAAAAAGACATTTTCGTTTATGTAATACTTAAAAAAAAACTTACTAAGAAATATTAAAAAATTCACATTGTCCAATGCAATCATGTTCTCTTCGGTAACCAAGCCTTTCTCAACTATAATTAAGACTTAATAGCGTTATTAAAGTTCATTAAGTTTCTTAATTGACTTCATGTATGCATTTGAAGTTTCTGTATTTATTAGCCTTTTAATGTTTCGAAGGTGGTCGTGGTACAGTGTTGACTGTAAGTACCAACGGTTGTGGGTTTAATTTTCATTTAAGAGACTGAGTTATATTCATTACCGCGCTCTTATAACAAGATAAAGCGTGGCGTTAAGTTACGCTCCTCAACACGTAATATTTCGTAAAAAAGAAATAGAGAGAGCTTAGAAAATAAGAAATAGAGTAACGTATTCGTACATTTCCATTTTCTAGTCTCCTTTATATATATATATATATATATATATATATATATATATATATATATATATATATATATATATATATATATATATATATATATATATATATATATATATATATATATATATATATATATATATATCTTTTTTTTTTTTTTCAGCTTCACGCTGTATCCTGTACTAGGCAGAGGGAACGGAAGTGAACACTCCGTTCCACTTCCGTTCCCCACTTTCCGAATTTGAGGCATTGCGTGTTGAGTGGCGGAACTCAACGCCGCGCTTTTGCCTTATTACTAGAACGAAGAAATAAAACATTAAATATTTAAATTGAAAATATTAAATATTTCATTTCCTCGACTGGGGATCGAACCCAGAACCTGTCGGTTACAGTCACACTCTTGTGCCGCTGCGCCACGACAGGAAATACTCTGGAGAGAATATTTTTTTCAATCATCGATTTTGATTAAACTGACTAAGAAAAAAATTAATTCGGTCATTACAAATATTATACTATGTTAACTATTACTTGTTTAGTTCAAACATTTTTAAAATAAAAAAATATGCATCTGAATTCCTTTCAATATTATATTATATATTCTTATCTCATAATAAAATAAAGCTGCTTTAGAAATATTATGACAAACTTTCTTTATTAATAACCAAAGTTTCAAAATTGTTGCTTCTTTAATTTCTTTATTTTACTTTATATTTGTATAGTAAAAATATATAAAATATACTGTTTGTTGTTTAATAATAATTGTAAATAGTAAACAGTTTTTTTATGGGATAGACGGCAAACGAGCGTACGGGTCACCTGATGGTAAGTGATCACCGTCGCCCACAGCCCCGTATAACTCTAGAAGAGCTACAGGAGCGTTACCGTCCTTTAAGGTGGAAGTGCACCGAGGCCCGGCATTACCTAATGCGAAACGCAGTGGCCAAAGCCACTACTTAACGCCGGTTTAAAATAGCGAGGGTGGTAATGATCCGGTCGAATCTGCCCATGCGTGTTGCCATTACTGGCAACGTGACTCTACCACACGCACTTTAGTCGCCTCTTACGACACCATCAGTATCAGGGTGATCCTATTCTAAGCCGGAATCACACGGCAACATATTGGATGTTTTCATTTCTTCGCTCTGGTACAAGGCAAAATGCGGCATTGAGTTCCGCCACTCAACATGCCATGCCTGAAATTCGGCGTAAAGTGGGGACGGGAGTGGAACGGAGTGTCTTACCACTGAGTTCCCAAGTCTCTCTGCCTACTCTGCCATGTGCAGGAATCATTGTAGCTAATTTATTAATTAGCTACAATGATTGATGACAGAGTGAAACTAAGAAGGATATTTTTTTGAATACAATTTGAATTTGATTTAGGAGTCCAAAATGTATACTTTTTTATTTTATTCTGTTATTAATATTTCGTATGGGTTCATTAAAAGTGCAACAGCACGCCGTGAGCTCGATGTTGGAAAAAATATTGATCATAAATATTGAACATAATTATTTAGAATAAACGCACCTAAAGTATTGTGGGTTCGATTCCCATTTAGAAGAATGAAATATTTAGTATTTTCATTTTCTCAATCTGGTCCCAATGTAAACTACACCTAGAAAATTTGACGGAAAATAGGGAGTAGAAGTTGACTGAACTAATAACAGTTTTAATGGCAACGGAGGGTCTTAATAGTGGGTTGATATGTGCAAGATATAGCGGGAAGTAAAAAGAAGATATTTTGTATCTTAATATAAAAGAGAAAATCAGTCAGGCAGGGAGGGAAATAAAAACAACTACCGATGGAACCATTAAACAAGGGTAATAACATATTTATATAACGTTTTTTATTTACCTATATTTACAGTACGTCACTACGACACTAATATTAAGAAGCATAAACAGGATTAATTTTTTATTAAAATACAATCTTGATTTCCCTAATAGCGGTTTATAATTGCCATTGAAGTTAAAAAAAACGTTCAAAATTATCATCCACGTGTATCTTTCAAACTACGTAACGAATCAAACGAATGCGGCATTTTAGATTTCAGTATTAGGTAAAGTGATCCGAAGCTTATATTTTATAGTATAAAGGGATTAATAATACAACTCTTTTTTGAACACTGAATTATAAGAAATACGAGATCTAACACTAAATAATGAATATCTTATAACGTTCTAAAGCAATCGTGTAAAATATCTGTAACTCTTGAAAAATCCTACCATTTTTGTTTTTAATTTCATAAAAAAAATATTTACTAAGTTATTTGAAAAGATACAATATTATTTTCTAGCTAATTAAACACTTAATATTTTCTATGTAAATCAAATGGATAACTGTCATATTTGAAGTATACGAAGGCAATTACGGTATAAAAGTCTAAAAAACACAATGAATATATAAATCTTATATTTCAAGGGACCATATTGAGTGAAAGCTTACTTACAAAGTATCTTGAGTTTCAGAGGTCTCCCTCCATTAGGCTGCCAATTGAAGGTATATAGGTACTGGCATTGTAATGCAAAGTATGTTAAGTTCAGAAAATCGTGACTGCTCTTGGATGTATTTCACACAGAAGTCATATTAATTTCTATTATATTGTTTAAGTATAAATTAAAAAGCCGCCAATTTCGGCCAATTTCGGAACGTTACGTGTTGAACGGAGATAAACGCCGCGCCCTGTCTATTTAACAGCGCGAGCTCTCTCAAACCTCAAATCTTCCAAATGTAATCCACTGTAATACCGTCGCAGTGACAGACGCTGTGACGCTCTGCCACGATTTTTCAACAATAAAGTAAAAAAATGTTGTTTTCTCTAAATAAATAGTATATCTATATTTTAGTTATTTAAGTTAATAGTATATCTATAAGTTAGTATTACAGTTCTGTTTGTTTAGACAAATGTTTAAAATAGTTAAACCGATTTTTATGGGACGTTCACTGTTCGATAACCTTACAGTCACACGCTTTTGTCCCTTCTGCTTATCTCCTTCTACGTATCTTGCCATGAGCGACGTGTATAAGGCTACAAAAACAGCTTATTATAAGTTAACAAACAGATGCGATCTTATCAATCAAAAATCGAAGAATGGGATGATCATTATCGTCTTAAACTTATTTATTTACCAGAAAAATGAAACATTTTCAGTATTTAAACAGAAATTCTATATTAAAAGAGAGACGAGTATAGGAGATATTATTACTTGAGACGGTGCGCATCGTAAAATTTCCCCAATTTAGCGACCTCACCTGTGGCTTGCAAACTCATCTCAACACTGACAAAGAATTTTAATATTTATAAATACTTATAAAATGTTATTTTTTATTTATATATAAAAAGAAAATACAATATTTTAATATCTACTAGCACAGGGGATATTGTGGCGAAATAAGACAGAGTCCCCGTGGTGGTTATAAGTTCGATGCCAATTTGAAGAAATTGATACGAGTAAAAAAATTATTCAGAATACAAATAATACAAAACACGCCATTAGGTTTTTGATTTTAAACTATAACTCGATGAGAGATTCAGCAGACGGAACCCCAGAACCAACAGTTTAGAGTCATAATGCGAAAGAAGCAGAATATTAGATATATGTGAAATAGTGTGTACAAAATATACCAGCTTCACGTTGTATCCCGCACAGGGATTTTCCCCATTCCACCAAATTTGTGGCGTTATGTGTTGAGTGGCGAAACTTAGCCTTGTTACCACAGGTGTCACCATAATGAAGTTTATTAAAACTTAGTACAATCGAAATACATATAGTAGATTACTTAGATACTTTGTAAATTCATTATGCGTAAATACATTTACTCTAGAGACTATATATATATATATATATATATATATATATATATATATATATATATATATATATATATATATATATATATATATATATATATATATATATATATATATATATATATATATATATATATATCATTTAAGAGATGGCGCTCTTGCCGCATAAACAATAGCTCCGGTGATTACTTTCTTAAATATTAAATTAACTTCAGTTATCAGTGTCAATTTAACTAGAATTAGTTCTTTACAGTGTCAATATTTAGTGTTAGTGTTATTTCAGCAATCAGTGCACTATTTTAACAATAATGAACAATTTTCCCTAAATCACTTCAGTGGGTAAATTCATTCTTATTTATTAATTTTGTGACTAATAAAGTGTTTTTGTACAATTTTCTGATGGTTCAAGAACTTGTTCGTAAAACCAGTGACAAACGATAAGCAAGATATGATAAAAAACTAATTTGAACATATTCAAATCATCTAAACGGCAACGGTGTTAACGTATATCGATACAGGCCTGATGCAACAGTGTAGTGCAACGTGTTACCGATGGATGGAGCTGTATTGTAAATTATAAAAAAAAAAACTGTCTACAAACAATAGTTAACATAAAGTGCATAAGTTCTTGCTTATTACGTCCTGTAACGTCACAGACTAGTTGGCCTAGTGGCATCGATTGTTTACGTTAAAACTTTCAACCCGAGTTCATATCTCACCAATAATCCTCAAATTTTCTGTTTTATTTTTAATTTAATAATTAACAATTATAATAAATTAAACTATGGCTAGCAAATGCACTTCTACTGTTTGCGCAGGGTGTCTTAACTCCATTAAGGTTCAAGAATTCTTATCGTGCTCAACATGTAAACAAATTTTCGAACTATTATGTGCAAATATATCGGAGAAAAAATTTAGTATAATGTCCAAGGAAACTAAACGTGCTTGGATTTGTCATAGCTGTCGCAGCAAACGGCCTAAATCAGATAACTCCAATACGCCAATACGAATTACCCAAGTATCCCGCAATGGCTCCTCTTCAGATAGCGATAACGTTAGGTCATGTACTAACGTGACACAACGCAAAAAAACCAAAGAGTCAAAAGAGACATCACCAAGTGTCTCAACTTTGAGCTCAGATATCATGACCTCAATCAAAAGTGAAATTCAGCTTGCCGTCAAAGAATCTGTTAAAGCGGCTATCGATTCTTTCTTTTCAAAACAATTTGATATTACTAAACTGGAATTAAAAAAAACAAATGAATTAAAGGAATCTTTGGAATTTCTCAGCGCTGAGTACGATCGCCTTCAATCCAACATTAAGAAATCGGAAGATGTAATTCAAAGTTTAACTACAGACAACATTGAACTAAAGCAAAATATCCAATCTTTAACCTCGAGACTTCATCTAATAGAGCAACACTCACGAGAGTGCAATCTTGAAATTAATGGCATTCCAGAAAATAAATCTGAAAACTTGTACACAACTATGAGCCAACTAGGCACTGCTATAACGTACCCTATCCAAGACGCTGATATACTGTCTTGTACGAGAGTCCGCAAGATGGATGAAAGTAACAAGAGGCCTCGCACTGTTATTGTAAAATTACGTAACACTAGGGTCAGAAACTCTACTATTGCGGCGGTGTCCAAATTTAACAGAACCAACTCAAATAATCGGCTTAATTCGAGTCATTTTGGTTATAGTGTAAATAAATCGAACATATTTGTCTCTGAACACCTCTCTCCATATTTAAAGTCCTTGCATGCACGTACTAGACAAATTGCAAAAGAAAAGAAAATCCGCTACGTATGGATAAGAAATGGGCGCATATTTACTCGAAAACATTACCAGTCTCCAGCTAAGCAGATAAAGTGTTACGAATCCTTGAACCACCTTTAATGGTTAAATTTAATAACCTAGTACATAGATGTTTTTTTTCCAATATTTTCAGTATTTACTGTCAAAATTTTCGCGAAATAAAAACAAAACTCAATGATATTCGCGTAGCTACGCTGCAATCCAATTACGACATAATTGTAGCAACGGAAACATAGTTGGATGAAAGAATATTTGACTCAGAATTATTTTCCAACTCTTTCAACATATACAGAAGAGACCGTCAGTCCACGTCATTATCCCCGAAAACTGGTGGAGGGGTACTACTTGCCATTTCCAAGAAGTTTGAATCGCGTCGTGTAAGCCATTATGAAAGTGTTTTCGAAGATCTATGGATTAATGTAAAGTTGAAGAGTAATGGAATCGTCAAGAACATACTAATTTGTGTTGTATACATACCTCCACCTTTATCCAAAGATTCTCTAACTGTTATCATAGACAATATTATCTCAGTCATTCAGTCTTATAATGGAGATATCCTCATTTTATGTGAATTTAACCTAAGCTCTATAGATTGGATTTATAATGTCAATAATTCTCACCCTATCACTCCCACTAATATTAATAAGTCAGTAGGATATTCTCTAGTGGACTTTCTCTCACTCAATAATCTAAATCAATACAATTATGTAAAAAATCATAATGGGCGTGTGTTAGACTTGGTACTGGCTAATTTTGGTAACATAAAAGTAACGAATGCCCTCGATACCTTAAGCAAGCTAGACCCTCATCACCCAGTGCTGGAGATTGAAGTACTACTTGGTAAAACCACCTTAAAAAGCTCAAAATTTGCTACCCTTTGCTTCAAAAAAGCCAACTATCTCAAAATTAATTCCGAGCTGAGGCGGATCAACTGGGAACTTGAACTTCAATCTTGCTCTAATGTTGATGACATGGTTGAATCATTTTATTGTAAATTACACAAAATTATTGATACATTAGTTCCTAAAACGAAACCAAGAAACTTTAAACATCCTGTCTGGTTTACTCAAAATCTGATAAAGCTAATTAAAGAAAAAGATAAACTTAGAAGTAAAATAAAAAATTATAATAATCCAAGAGATAAGCATGAATATAGTCTTGTTAAAAGTAGGGTTGAATCTCTGTTAAAACATTGCTATTATCAATACATTCTCGACACTGAAGAATCCTTGGTACGGGCATCGAAAAAATTTTGGTCACATATGAAGAAATGTAAGTCTTCACCTTCTGAAATTCCATCTAAAATGTTCCTTAACAATATGACAGCTTCTTCTGGGAACGACATATGTAATCTTTTCGGAAAAATGTTTTCTTCTATATTCAATATTCCAACATGTAACCAAACAATTAGAAAAAATTACTCGTATCCACAAATGTCTCTGTCAAAAATTCATGTATCGGAATGTGATATTGCTAAAGCTCTTAAATCCTTAGACTCCAGCAAAAGTGCAGGTCCTGATGGGATACCGCCATTATTTGTCAAAATGACTCAAAAGTTTCTAACTCTCCCATTAAAACTAATTTTCAATAGATCTTTAGAAACTGCTACCTTTCCCAAAAAATGGAAATTCGCCAATGTTCTTCCTATTTTTAAGAAAGGAGATATAGATAATATTCGCAATTACCGACCAATATCAATGTTGAATATTTTTTCTAAAGTATTTGAGAGCATTGTGTGTCCCATACTCACCACCTTCACCAAGAATATAATATCGGATAATCAACACGGATTCCTTTCCAACAGATCAACAGTTTCTAATCTAGCTTGTTATATTTCTTATGTATCTAAACAAGTAGACAACAAGCAAGAGGGTTGATTCTATATATACCGATTTCACCAGTGCTTTTGACAAAGTAGACCATGATATCCTTATTCTAAAACTATGTGCGTTTGGGATCTGTGACCCTCTTTTATCATGGTTCCGCTCATATCTAGCCAACAGAGTTCAACGGGTAATAGTAAAGGGTCACACTTCAGATCCGTATATTTCTACATCTGGAGTGCCTCAAGGATCCCACTTGGGTCCCATTCTTTTCTCCTTGTTTATTAACGATATCACACAAAACGTGCGTCACAGCAACTGCTCGTTGTTTGCGGATGATCTAAAACTCTATCGCACAATTTGTACAATAGATGATACTTTTCTGCTTCAGGAAGATCTGAATTCCATTCAACAGTGGTGTGTTATGAATAGAATGGATCTTAATGTGTCTAAGTGCTCATTTATTAAGTTTACTCGAAAAAGGAAGGTTATTGGATCTAAATACTTAATACAAAATGAAGAGCTCCAAGAAGTTACAGTCATTAGAGACCTTGGAGTGTTCATTGACACCAAGCTCACATTCATTAATCATTATAATCATGTAGTTTCCAAAGCATGGGCACTGCTAGGTATGATTAAACGTAATACCGTAGATTTTAAACGACCTGACTCTATTATAGCAATCTTCAATGTACTGGTCAGGAGTGTTTTGGAATACGCGATTCCGATATGGAATCCGTCCTATAAGATCCACACAACCAGAATAGAAAGGGTACAACGCTCACTAACAAGATACCTTGCTTTGAAAGATAAGTCTTGTCCATTTAGAGCTGACTATAACCAGCGATTGTGCCATTTTAATATTCAGTCTCTTGAAAATCGGAGGCACGTAGCAGACTTAGTAACATTGTACAAAATTATTCGTGGTAAACTAGATTCCCCCGAGTTACTATCACAAATCAAGATAGCAGTACCTCACCGCAATCCCAGACATCCTCTTAAAAATATATTTCTGCCAAGTAATTCTAAAAGTAATCTAGGTAAATGTTCACCCGTTAACCGAATATTAAAAACGTACAATAATCTGTTGGACCCTCACATCGATATATTTCACGATAAAATCGGTATCTTCAAAAAAAAATGTCACCTCAACTTCAGTCGCAGCACCTGATATGTGAATTTCAGATACTTTTTATCTATTTATTTTTTTTGTTGTTATTAAATAAGATTTATATTGATTTAGAATTATTATAGAATTTGTTGTAACCTTTATATTGTAAATGTCCTTCAACATCAGTTATAATTGTAATTGTATATTTGATTTGATTGTATTTTTTTTTATTTTGATTATCATGTTTTGTATATTTTTTTTCTGTAATCTCTGGATCCTTTTTTATTAATGCTGTACATGCCTGTTAGTGATACATGTATCAGAACGGGACCGATTCACAAATCTTTTTTTTTATATATCATGTTACATTGTATAGTTGGCATGTCTTATAAATAAATAAAATAAATAAAATATATATATATATATATATATATATATATATATATATATATATATATATATATATATATATATATATATATATATATATATATATATATATATATATATATATATATATATATATATATATATAAATGACTTGACTTTGCTTCACACTGTATCTTGCTCATGTCAGGGTAGACAGAGGGGACTTGGTAACCTAATGTTAAGATTCGTTCGCCAGTTTCCGCTCAATCTGTCGGTGACAGTCACACGCTTGTGCCGTTGCGACACGACAGGCCAGAGGGGAAATTAATAAAAAATATTTTTCTGAGTCCATATCCACCATCACTTTTACAGTCAGAAACAATCTATTATAGTTAAACAAAAAGTTCCACAACGCTTTTTATATTTAAGGAAAATAAAATAAATACTAAAAAAAGCAATATTTTCAATAATCGCTTACAAATTATTTTATTCCTTCCATATTTTGCTTTTGTAAATGTATTTTCATATATCGTTTTTTCAATCCCCCGAGATCGTTGCCTAGTCTCTTTGATAGCCATGACTTTATTCCCTTTTATTTCGAGAATAATGTTAAACTTACTTTACGCAGATTCATAGGATATTTTGAATATCGCCAAAAATCACGCGTTTATTTTTTTTATGGAAGAGACGGCAAACGGGCGTACGAGTAACCTGATGGTAAGTGATCACCGTCGCCCACGACCCCGTGTAACTCCAGAGGAGGTACAGGAGCGTTGCCGTCCTTTAAAGTCGATGGGCACCGGGGCCCGGCATTACCTAATGCGAAACGCAGTGGCCAAAGCCACTACTTAACGCCGGTTTTAAATGCCGGGGGTGGTAACAATCCGGTCGAGTCTGCCCATGCGTGTTGCCATTGCTGGCAACGTGACTCTACCACACGCACTTTAGTCGCCTCTTACGACACCATCAGTACCAGGGTGATCCTATTCTAAGCCGGGATCACACGGCAAATCACGGTGAAAATGAAATACACACTGCCTACTGTGGCTTATTTTATTTACATAGGCAAATATTCATTTTCATATCTTGTTGTAGCTTTTATTTTAAACCACCGTCACGTTTTAAGCAGCTCTTAACGCCACCTGTAGTTATATGAGATTATTTAACATTATTTGATACTTTACTATTCTTAAACGCAGTACAAAATAGAAGATGTCTGTTTGAGTGTGTTTTATGTTACCAACGGCGCAATGATATATTAAAGCTAGTTTACTATAAATAAAAATAAAGCAATAACGGTGTAATAGCCAAACTAAAATTTAACCGGTAAAAGGTACGTATGCTAAGAATCTTTTTGACCTTCCTATTTTCGGCCCATTTTTGCCTTTACGCGCAGGTCAATACCTAATGTCCCTAACATTAGAACCGTTTTGGAAACGTGAGGCGGTGTTCCCAAAAATTGAGACATCATTTATGCATAATAAAGGTTTCCAATTGAAAATGGATTTTAGGCCTTATTATATATTTATTAGAACTGATTTTCCAACACATTTTTTTTTCTAGCCCAAAATACTACTTTGCTAGTGTTTCGTGTACATCGAAAGTAATTTGCTTTTGTCGTAAAATTTATTTCATTTTTCTTATTGTAGGTTTACTTGACTTAATGTTCTGTAAAAACTGGACGTGTTGTGCATAGCTTATAATAGAGGTAAAAACGTAATATACGTATAATTTCTTCTTATACACCAGCGATTCAGTATTGTTAACTCGTATATGTACAATGGTTTTCTTAACTTTTTTTTAATATTTACGAGTAGATATTTTTTTTATCTAAGCCCGAGTGTAGTTAAAGGATATAACATGAACAAGTTTTATTGTAATTCTTCTTCAGTTTCACGATATATTTACACATGCTGCGTACATAGAGAGAACTATTGTTAAGACACTCCATTCTCTTCCCACTCTTTGCTGAATTTAAGTGATTGCTTGTCAACGCTGCGCTTTACCATTTAATCCTTGATAATGAAAACAAAATAATATTTAATTTGTAAATATTTTAATACTTATTTCAATATTTATTTTAAAATTTATATAATATTTAGCCTGTCGTGGCGCAGCGACATAAGTGTGTGATTGTAACTGACAAGTTCTGGGTTCGATCCCCAGTCGAGCAAATGAAATAATTAATATTTTCTATTTAAAATATTTAATGTTTCATTTCTTCGCTCTGGTAATAAGGCAAAGGGCGGCGTTGAGTTCTGCCACACATCACGCATTGCCTCAAATTCGGTGAAAAGTGGGGAACGGAAGTGGAACGGAGTGTCTTAACACTAGGTTCTTGGGTTCCCTCTGCCTACCCGGCCTCGTGCTTGATACAGCGTGAAGCTGAAAAAAAAACATCGAGTTAGAATCGAAACCTCAACTTGACGCGTATATATATATATATATATATATATATATATATATATATATATATATATATATATATATATATATATATATATATATATATATATATATATATATATATATATATATATATATATATATATATATATATATATATATATATATATATATATATATATATATATATATATATATATATATATATATATATATATATAAACTTTGTATATTAACTGTGGACTATTACATAACAAACATAAGTAAAGTATACTAGCCGTAACCACTTACAATTTAGCTTTGAAGGTCAGATATGAAATAAAAGAAAGCGACAAAACATAAACGAAATTACACCTGTTTTTATCGCTCGGGCCGGATATAAATAGGGAAAAACTGGCGTAGTATTAAAATTATGCCCCCTGAAACCAATTGTTATTGCCGTTACGGGTACGTTTTAGAAACTTTTTTGGCACTGCTGTTTTGGCAACAAAGTATAATTTATTGTCAAATATTCTGAAAAGACGGAAGGTTAAGTTTTTCAGAAAATTTTCAAGTGTTTTTGTTTTAGTTAGAACTAAATGTATAGATATTGTTCGTGTGTCCTTTTCTGCTTCTATCTCTCCTTTAATTTTATAGTAATTTTAAGTTTATATTGAAAATGGAAATAAAGAATATATTCCACTTCCGTTAATGACATTGGCCTAAGGGCAAAATTGCATGTACAACCCAGTAAGTATATTGGATAATTATAAAGACTAAATAAATATTATAATTATTAGTAAGTAAATAATCGTATATAGTATTTCTATAGTCCACACATAAAAATGATCCATATAAAAAAACCTAAAAAAACGTATAGTAAAATAGGTAAACGTATGGCCTTAGGTCGAACAGCAGAACAAGCAGAGAAAACTCAGTCATGAATTGTATGACTTACTTTCTTTCTTCTAGTCCTTTTTTCAAGACAATGTATGTGAAGTGACGGAACTTAACGCTGCGCAACTATTACTGTAGTTATTTATAAGTTGTACTTGTTCATAAGTTGGTACTGTCCAATTAGTTAACTTTAGTTTTTTTTTTCAAAGTATTCTCTCTTATAGTAAATGCCGCTAACATAAATTAAAAATTTATACTTAAAAAAAGAGCCATAAGATTTATCCAAAATCTTAAAACGTGAGATTTTCTCGATATGTTTTTACAGAAAAAGATATTCATACAGTTGCTGCTCAATATAAATACATCTTTAATATGTTGTTTTATCGTCAACGTATTCTGTGCTATAGCAAAAACAGCGAAAAACATACGGTAAGGACGAGAAACAAGACAATCTTGAGGCACCTAATTATCGCATCCGATTGCAGAAATTTAAAGCAACTATCAAAACAATGTTAACTAAGAAAGCTAACTATACTGTCCATGAATATTCAAGGATAAATATGTATTTCATTAAGATTATTTAAATTTCATGCAGGATAGTCATCATTGTATTAAACAATGAAACGTAACCTCATTCAATGTGGAAAAGAGCAACTGTTGAGTTTCTTCTTAGCAGAACCATATTTCGAGCCGGTGGTAGAGTTTTAGTTCCAAAAGTGCTTTTGAAGTTTATTTGAATATTTATGCTACAAAAAGTACTGAGTTGGCAGAAGCTTTCATTTTTAATGTATAAATATTGACAGGTAATAAGTAAATGTAGTAGTAGGCAGGTCGCTACGACTGTATATATTTATAAAAAACGTCTTATTTTGAAGTTACGGAAACATTTGAACTTTACTATATATATAGATAAATCGTATAGTACCGTAATTATTTTATTTTTTTTATTGTATTTCGTTCTCAGAAATAATTACATTTAATGCATGATAAATATAGTTTCTATATTATTACACAATTTTCTTTATAATATTAAATAGGTAAGCTATTCCGGAAATTAGTCCGGACACACAGACAAAATATACAATATTGCTGGTTTATATTAAGATATCATATAAATAAATTTTGCATATTATATAGTTAGAATATATAATTTTGTAATATATACTTTTTGCTACGTAGTAAGTATCAAATATAGGCTAACTTTACATGGTTGCATGCTCTACACTTTAAAATAGCTTCAACAGTATTAAATAAATATATTATGGTAGCTATCTTATATATAGGCCTTGAATATATAAGATAGTTACCATAATATATTTATTTAATACTGTTGAAGCTATTTTAATCTAAGTGCAGGGGCACAAGCGTGAGATCGTAAACACGACAGGTTGTGGCTTTGATGAAATATTTAATGTTGACATGGCAAAACGCGGCGTTAAGCTCCGCCACTCAAGACTCTGTGCCGCATTCGGCGGAAAGAGTGGAATGGTGCGTAGTTTCTTGACGCTAAGTTCTCAATTTCCAAAAACCTTAAAATAGAATACATATATAGCTAAACGTTTTAAAAGAACATAAAAGAAGCAATATTAAATGTCCTTTACGATTCACTACGATTTTTCCAAGCAGAAGGGATGAACATCACCATTTTTCTTTTAAAAGCTCGTCTATATGTTATACAGGCTCCATATCTTCTCAGCTTCTTCTTTAGACAGTTAATAATACAAACGTTCACGTAAGTAATATTGTCGGTAGCGCACGCTGGCCAGTAAACTCTAGGGCATTCACAATTCGTTATTAAATGTAAATCGTTAATTCTAGTTCTGTTTGGTATTTGAAATGGATCCTGTAGCTGATACATTTTCATAATGTCCCTTATCGTCCATGCTTCTATATTGGTGCCTGCAATTTTAATTTATTAATGATAATCTTCATACAAAAATTAGTGTAAAATATGAGTGCCAAACCAAAGCTAACTTGAAAATTTTTGTCCATCAATTTAAAATTTAAAATTTTTGATTATTTCATTACGTATTATTTCAGTGAACTTGAACTTGAATTAAATCCACACAAAACTTGGCACCCATATAAATATAAATCTCTGGTTCTTTATTAAGTAAAATCGACAGTAACGCATAATTTAATATTAAACTTGGCTCTCATATCAAACTTCATATTAGTTTTTGATGGATGCATACATACTTTTTAAAATGATGAAAAAATATAGTGTACGCGTGAAAATACATAAAGAATTTCTTCCTTTTGTAGTTAGATGAATTCGCATTGTAATATTTAGTCGATTATTCGATATCGGTTTATAGAAAACTTAGTTTTAAAGTTGCGCCATAAAATTCTGTACAGTAAATATAAATAGAAATTGCTTGTTGAGAAATGTTATTGTTATTTGAAATATTTGTAGATTTTCCATGAAGTTTTATTGAAAATTAGCAATTAATAATAAGCTTATTATTCTTTGTAAAACAGTTTAACCTTTGCCAAAAGTTATATCTAACGAATGTAAATTATGTATATACTTATAAAATAAATTTAATTATTTTAGTATATATTATACGAAATTTTATTTGAATGTACGTATCAATCTCAAATATATCTATTTATCTCTAACTCTTTTTGTGTCAGATAGTCTATACATAAGGGAAAGAAGATAAGATCTTTTTTATCATATTATATGTTGATATCTATTATACTTACGATCAGGGTTACCTCGGTTGAGAATGATCGCAAAGCCTTATAATATTTATATAATTAACAACACACGTGTTTACACGTGTTAGACCTTCTACTACTGCGCAACAATGATCTTCTACAGCTATCGATATAGAATTGAAACACAAAATAGATATAAACAAAGGCCAGAGCTGCGTACGCGTTTAAGTATGTGACTGGGAACACAAATATTGTGGGATACAAAACGAGGCAATTAATTATTTCATATTTTTAATTCCTTGCTTTAGTAACAAAGCAAAGTTAAGCGTTAAGTTTCTTTACTTAACATGTAGTCTTTTATAATTAGGCGTAAAATAAGAATGAATATATACTTCGTGTATGTTACACTAGGTTTTTTCAGCCTACTCGCTATACCAATTCCTGTTTTACCGTCTCTATTTTCCCACATTTTTGAATTATAAACAACAATTTACTTTTAACTTAGTATATAAACTACTATAATTAAAATAAACTCATGCTAAAGTTGAACTTACAATCACAGCATGCAGTCAGCTATACTGATAAGAACTGATAAGAACTTTACAGTTTTATAGGTCAAAGTGTTAAAACAATCAGTTGGAAATAGAGTAAACATATACGTATTTATAAAGTCTTCTCGCTGTTCATGAGTATTCTAAGCCTAGCGTATTAGTGCCCTTGAGGGAGCCATCAGACTTCCGGAAGAGGCTGTTGTGGCTTAAGTTATAAGAAACGTAAATTGTTTTGTCGTAAATGAAAACAATATGTGATGTAGGTAGAGGTAATTTCGTATATTACCTTATTTTACGTGTTTTGGTCACGTTCTGCATTTAACAGAGTAAATAGGGCTCTATTATAGTAAAGTATTTTATGTTTGCTTGAGAGAGTTGATTACCGTCGTCATAGTAATATTGTAAAATTGTGTCATTTTGTTTTTTACGCTTTAACCCCAAAACTAATCTCGAAATTTTGTTCACATATTTTTAAAGATATTCGAAAAGACATTTGACTAATTTTCTTAATATATATAAAATCATGTCGGTATTTAAAAAAAACGGCCAACCAGATAGATTGATCAAACAGTAATTTCGGAAATTAGCGCATTCAACAAAACAAGTTATTCAGCTTTATAATATAAAGTAAAGATATCATGCGTTAAAATAAAATATCCATAATATAATGACAGTATTGAATACTCATATCAAAATCCTATATAAAACAAGATAAGCAGATAGAATTTCAGCAGAATCTTAAGGCATTTTATTTCCAAATTTCTTTCAAATTGAGCTCTGATACTCAATACGAAAATCGAGCGGAATACGAAAAGCTTACATTTAAGCTTAGGCCTAGTACAACTGGATCATAGGCAGGTGTATAAATCACGTGTTTGCGGGCTGTCAGCGGTGTCAAATGAAATAAGCTGTGGGACACTCGCGATGTTTGCTTTTCACTTACCTAGTATATGTATCTCGGTGGAAATTAGCGTATATTGTTTACTGTTTTAATATATATGTATATGAGTTTGAATGGTAGTATGTTACTTTATAAAAGTATTAAATATTACTTTTTATAATATTTTATCTATAAAATGTTAACAATTTTAATTTAATATTGAGGCCCGTGGGGCGCAGCGGCACAAACGCAAGACTGTAGACTGGTGGTTATGGGTTTGATCCCCACTCGAGAAAATGAAATATTTAATATTTTTCTCACTGTGTTAACATAACATGCCTAGCGCGGCGTTGAGTACCGCCACTAGGCGGAAAGAAGGGAACTAAACTAGAACGGAGTGTCTTAACACTAAAATCCCAAGTTCCCTCTACTTACCCTGCCATGTGCGAAATTTAGCTTGACGCTGAAAAAAAACAGTATATACGCTACACATTATTCTAAATATTATGTGAAGATTTATTTTAAAACTAATAAAATCATAACTCACTATCACTGCCATCGTTGCGTAGTAAGGCATTGTCTGACTGTAAGCACGATTGATAGTTCGGTTTCTACTTAAGGAAATAAATTGTTTTCCCACTAAACAAAGGCAAACGAAGACAAACAAAAGTACTGAATTCCGCCACTTAATACGAGAGATCTTGATTCGGGCGGAAATCGCAGAAGAAGTGTTTTAACACTGGGACCACGTGAAATTTATTTTTTGCAAAGGTACACGTTTTATAAAATAATATAATATTTCTTTTTCATTTCATAAATTATACACCAGACTGAAGATACTGAGCAAACTTAGCTTAGAAATTATTTCAAGAATAAATTTCTCATTATAATTTGAAATGACGGCTTGCTAATTAAAAAATCCAAGTAAAAGTATGTATTTGAATAAGAAACTATAAAATACTACCATTATGCAGCAGGGTGTACGATAATTTGTTATAAATAATTAAGAAAAAAATGTTCACACTGGGAAAACGTTAACCTGATCCTTCTTTTCTATGTAAAGTATTTTTGTGGCTGGTGTAGAGGACCAGCCACAAAATGTTGCTGTTTGATGTTATCAAAACGTTAGATCGATCGATAATCGACGTTTCCGCTCAACTTTCGAGACATTGTTTATCGAGTAACGAAACTTAACGCCGCGTCTTGTCTTTTTACAAGAACAATAAAACAAACATTATTTATGTGGGATAGATCCTACTACCGTAACGTCGATCAGAAGCTGTGCAATCAACCCTCTCGGGCTTTAGCGCATTGTCCTATATATTGTACTTGCTCTTTAGCCACTCTAAATAATGCGTGAGGCCACACTACTAAATAAAGAAAAATAACATACAGTAGTAGTACATTATATTTATTTTGAAATCAGATTTGAACCCGAAACTGGATGTCTGCCCCAGAGGTACTTTTCTTTCCTAAGTGTGAGTTAAGACTTAAAACATAGTAAAAATGTAAAGTAATTTACGTTATATCGAAGAATAGTGATGAATTAAATTGTACTTGTCTTCACGCTTTATCCCGCACACGGCAGGGTAGGCAAAAGGAACTTGGGAACTTAGGTTACGACACTCCATTCCACTTCCGTTCCCCACTTTCCGCTGAATTTGAGACAATGCGTGTTGAGTGGCCGAAATTAACGCCGCTTTTTGCCTTGTAACCAGAGCAAAGAAATGAAAATATTAAATATTTTAATTGAAAATATTAAATATTTCATTTCCTCGAGTGGGGATCGAAGCCATAACTTGCCGTTCACAGTCACACGTTTGTACTGCTGCGCCACGACATGCACGAATTGAACACTACAAAATGCACAAAGTCGTTAGTAGTATTGTTACAGCAATATTCCTCATAATATATGTAATATTGAACGATAAAATAACAAACAACTAACATATTATTCATTTCCTCAAGTCTGACTAGTCAAATATGTACGTTAATAATCAGACTACATATTTATGTAGTCAGAGACCTTTAATAAAATTCAAATATTTATTTCAAAATAAGAAGTTACAAGCTTCGTTTTTTGAACGTCAAACAATGTACCACAGTTTCACTAAAGTTACTGCGCAAACTGGCGCAAGAAACTCAGCGGGACATGTCTTTTTTTAAGTAAATATTAATTGCTATTAAAATTTAATCATAAATATTAATTGCATATATACAATTAAGTACATTTTTTAAATTCTAAGAATATTCCGTTACTTTGTGTATGTATTGATATTAAAAAAATATATCACATCGAGTAAGCAAAAGAAATAACCAAAATATACCTTATTACTGAATTTATTTCATTTCTTTTCAAAATTCCACATTGTATATAGAGTTTGGCATTCGTTTCGATTGTCATTCTATTGACATCAGGAAGTTCTGTTGATATTGAAGTTGGCTCCTATTTTTACAATTATATTTTTCAGGCATACCTGTGCGATAGCTGTGCTTTCCTTTACTAGAAACCCTCGATTTTTAGTAACAAGAATTTTGTTCCCAATAGATCTTTTATAGAACTAGTATAGAAAAGTAATTATTGACATAGATATCTTGCATGGTTATAATCTAAAAAAGGTAGAAAAAGAAAAATTATTAAAATATGTAAAATTTGTCTATGAGTCTGTTATCATGACTATCATTTATGTGTAGCCGTTTAATAAACAGCTATATGAAGAAAAGCCTCGATTAACATCTTAAGAAATTATTGCCTTGCAGCATCAAGAACCGGATGCTACCTGCAGTATATGATGGTGCGTATTGTGAGTGTCTTTGACCTCTTACCACTCACGACCAAAATCCACCGTTTTGTTTATATCGTTAATTTTTTTTTTTCTTTTATTACATACATGTACACAGTGGCACAAGGGGGTGACTGTAAACGCAACAGATTGGGACTTCGATCTCCACTCGTAGAAATGAAACATTAAATATTTTCTAATTAAGTATTTAATGATTTCATTTTTTCGCTCTGGCACAGGTGCTAAGCATGGCGTTGAATTCCGCCAATCAAAAATGCCTCAAATTCAGTGGGAAAGTCATGAACGGAACAAAATGTCTTAACACTTGGTTCCCAGGTTCATTTTCCTGCCTGTCTTGTTCGGCACAAAGCTTAAAAACTGGCAAAATAAGGAAAAAAATAAAAAAAATAATACTATATAAAGTATACATTACAATTATACATATTATTTAAACAGCTACATAAAATATACAGTTTCCAGAAATCAGATATTCTAATGTAAGTGAGTACATATTGATTGGCACGAGATTCATTTTCACGGTATCGGATTCGTCTTAAACTTACCACATTAATCTTAGCGAGCGATTCAAATTTATCTTTGTACAAAGTTGCCAAAATAAATTTGGCTGAGAAACTTTGCACTTACGATAAGTCTACACATTCAATTTTATTATCTTGTAAGGAAATTAAGTTTCGGTTTGAGTTGCGTTTGGCGTGTTATTGTTAGAAAACTTTGGAGATGCGATATTGAGTTATATAATTTGATGATTCTTTAATATTGGATTTATATTTCGAAAATATTAGGTTTCTTAAACTGATATATACCCACTGATATGGCAGAGGGAACTTAGGAACCTAGTGACAAGGCACTCCATTCCGAGCTCAACGCCGTACTTTACCTAGCTACGTACGGGTGTACCTTAGCAAGCAATACAAAAATCTGCTATTCTGTTACTAAATTTGTAAAAATAAAGTATTAAAAATTAAATAATATGCTAAGGTGCAATGATTTTATTGCTCATAGGCAATCAAAATACCGATAACCATACATTATATAAATTTCCCTAACTAACCTTAGTATATTTTTGTTCGTATATAATACTAAAATATGGTAAATATTGAGAGGTCTTTATTAAAAAATGTATAATGGGGACAAAAAAGGACGACTCAAACGTAAAATTTAAATGACTTCCACAAGAAAAATAAGCACCCACAGAATGAGAATTGTTCGCCCATTCCAACCAATATTCTTTGAAATTCGATGAATGATCATAAAAATTGCAAAGTTTGTGAAATCAGATATCTAACTTTCATCATTTCAATATATTATTTTTATGTTTTGCTCTTTGACATTCAAGTTTAGTATACGTCAGAAATATTATTACTTTCGCTGTGTGTGTGTCCATCAGTTGTTAGCTCGATTTCCACTCAGGGCTTTTAATAACCTCGTTGAGTTGCGCCACACGCATATAAGTCATGTGTCATTTAATTTGGAAAGCAGGCAAAAGAGTGACTAACTTCTAGTTTCTCTTATCTTTAATTTAACATTTATATGCTTTACGTAAAAGTTATTTTTTTTATGATATACTTCCTTCAGCAGCTTTATAATATTGAATGGTGTAGGTTATATTTTGTATATTTAAAAATCATTAAAGACAAGTGACTATATAGTAATAATTACTACCGAGTTGAGGCCTATCGTGGCGCAGTAGTATGAACATGTGACTGGAAACACGACAGACTGTGAATTCGAATCCCACTCAAGGAAATGAAATATTTAATATTTCCATATCCTCGCTGTGGAAACCGGAAACAGGGCGTTTTATAATTAAGTTCCCAAGTTCTATCTGAGTAAAGAGTAAAGCTAAAAAAATTAACAACCAATTATAATGTTCTTAATGGTAATTAGCTAAAGCCATAACAAGCTTTTTCCAACAGCTACCGACATGCTAAGCACAAATCGTGTCTGATATTTTCGTGTTTTCAACTAATATTGTTTAAATATACGGTAATTTTCCTCAAATTGTTTCTAAGTGAATATTATTTTACAGCAATATTTTTTTTAATAAGACATATTGTATGGTGGAATGGAAGAAGTTGCAATCGATAGACCTAATAAAAATGTTTTATTTATCATAAATATTGTTCTTATCGGAATTCGAACCATCATGTTGCCTAACTGTTGAGGCCTGTTGTGGCGCAGCGGCACAAGCTTGTGACTGTAACCGACAGGTTCTGGAATCGATCCCCAGTCGAGGAAATGAAATATTTAATATTTTCAATTAAATATTTAATGTTTAATTTAAATATTTAATATTTCATATCTTCGCTCTGGTAATAAGGCAAAGTGCGGCGTTGAGTTCCGCCACTCAACACGCAATGCACGCCTCATATTCGGCAGAAAGGGAGGAACGGAAGTGGAACGGAGTGTCTTAACACTAGGTTCCCGGGTTCCCCCTGCCTACCCTGCCTCGTGCATACAGCGTAGATACAGCGTGAAGCTAAAAAAAAATGTTTACTAAATGTTTTTACATTGCAACCTACACGTAGGTTGAACAATTAAAAAAATTAGAGCTTTCATGTTATCTAATTGTTTAACCTATGTATATTTAATATTTAAATTTGAAATCATATCATACTTTTTGCAGTTTCACTGGCTTAGAGGTTAAATCCCGAATAGCAGTGTAAAATTAATTTAATGTTAAACCACTTATTCCTCATATACTGCTGAATTTTAACATTGCACGTTAATTAACGAAACTCAACGCCGCGCATTATCTACTATAATCATTTTAAATCTTTCTGCAAGGTTAATCTAAATTCACAAAAGCTTCTATAATGAAAGTATGAGTGATGTTTACACGTGAGCTGTAAAGTGAGATACCGTTTTTGCACCAACTATTATAACTTTATGCTGCACTTAAAATCAAAACTAAATTTGAATATTTCCAAAGTTTGTGGTTGTAGAGAGCAGCATGCAATTAATAATATTTATATGAGCATATTTATGGCCTTATATTATAAATACATTGTGTTCTTGCAGTATTTAGTTTTACTGTTTTAAAAACTAATATTGAAATAATTAAAATTACATTAAATATTTCCCAATAAAGCCAAAATATTATATTTTTATTTATTTTTCCTGGATGTATAATGTTATTTAAAATTATTTAGAATGCGCTTTGACATTGTACTTATTTGAGAGTGATCTGTAACATTTATTTTTCAGCTACATGCTGTATCCTGCTTATGACAGGATAGGAGAGGGTAAGTTTGGAACCTAGTGTAAAATCCATTTCTTCTTTACTTCCGTTAGAATTTAAGGCATTTCGTGATTGTGGAACTCAACACCACGCTGTCTTAATAACAATGCAAGTAATTGAAAATATAATATTTAATATATACATAAGTTTTATATCACATAAAGAAATATACGTGAAGAATAGTGGCATTTGAAAAGAAATAATATAATAACATAACATACTTTATTTCCACTCTTAGACAACCGTCTCGATTGAACAATCAACGTAGCGAAAATCGTTCAAGTGGACGTTTTAATACCGAGAAGCTTAGGCTAACATCTCGGGAGGCTATTACTTAACTGTAAGATCAAGAGCTCGTTGCAAACAGACTCATAAAGCTTTATTGCATACACAGAACCACAAATAAAAGAGTGTTAAAAATTGATAAGAAATTACGTTATTTATATATTTTTTTTATTTGTACCTCTTTTAATTATTATTCAATCGCTACCAATTTACTTAAGAAACCTGGTGACGTGGCTGGTGTTTTTGATTTTTATTTTTTATGTTTTATTCCGCTCATAACAGGAACTTGGGAACCTACTGTTGAGATGCTGCGGTCTGTTTCCCATTTTCCACCAAAGACGACAAATATGCCATGACGCAAGATATTTTAAACCTAAAATATTAAATGAAAACATTAAATTAAATTAAGATTTTTTTCTTATTTTCCTGATAATTCTCCTATCATTATTGCAAAGTATTATTGTAGTCAAATTTTAAATATTTTTTTTTTCTCTAGCTCAAACTAGGGCTAGACATGAAAAATATTCCTTAAATGACACAGAAGTGACTTGGAAACCTAGTGTTAAATTTCTTACTTTTTACCGAATTTCCTACATGTTGAGTGGCGTAACTTAATACCGCGCTTTGCCTCGTGACTAGAGCGAAGAAATTAAAACATTAAATATTTCATGTCCTCGAGCAGAGAATGAATCCTCACTCCCTCGCGTTTACAGTCAGTCGCACGTTTGTACCCGCTGCGCCATGACTGACTTTATTTTATTATTTTATGTAATGTTATTATTTTATATATTTTAATGAATATTCATGTGAAACATACCTTTATAATTAGCGTCTAGACTTTAAATGCATATAAAGAACATAATTATAATTTAATAACAACTTGACGTCTCACTGCGTCTTGTTTCTCGTAAATTAATTTAATGCAATTTGGAAGACGTAGCCAAATTAAGGTTGAAACTAAATAATGTTAGCTTTTAGATTTAATAATATTATCTTCTGTATTTTAATAATGTGAAGAAAATTATATTTACTAGAATTTACTTCATATCGATATCAAAGCTTATGTATTAAATAATAACACAAAAAAGTAGATATGCTTAAAATGAAAAAAAAAACATGATACTTTTAACATTTAAATTATTTTAGATTGCTATCAGAAATAAAATATTTATGCATAGTTAGTATGATATATTTTTTAAAAAATACATATTTTATTTCTTTACGGCATTAAAGGGCGGCGTTGAATTACGCCACTGAACACGCAATCATCAATCACTAACAAAAAGGATTGTCTTAACACTAAGTTTTCCATGCCTACCCTGACAATTGCGGGATACAGCGTGAAACTGTAAAAAATGCCATTAAAATTTACCATTTTATTTCACCTGTTACAAGTATTGCATATATTATTTTCAGGCTTTAAAATAAATATTTAATTTAAATTTTATTTATAATAGCGATATAACGCTTAACGACTACTGCAGCTAGTCTACCCATTGATCGGTTAAAAAATGTAAGATGTATATACTTAAACATTTCTAAACATATATTTATTTCATTAATCATATGCTTTTGGTACCCAATATGGTACTACTATAGAGAATACCAAAGACATTTATATATGGCTTATACCTTCTCCTTCTTCAGCCTACATTCTCAATTCACAATAAGAATAAAATTGTACTTTTTACATAGTATTATTTTCGTACAATATTTAAACAGTATTTTAAGTTTAAACTGAACAGTGCAAGAATATACTTTAAAATCGTTTAACTGTGTAGGCTTCAAGATAAATTAATTATTACCGCAGTAAGCAACCATGGCTATACTAAGAAATATTATATTTACAAGGAAAGCAGTTTCATATAGGTGTTCCATCGAATTCCACGTAACAGGGTCTTAAATAAAATGTGAGATATTCTAAGAATGTACAGGTTACGGTCTTACGGTCGACATTCAGGAAAAATACCAAGCTCCTTGCGGCGCTCATTGTAGTTTATATTTACCTTTTTAACGCTGCCCATACTTTATTTAAATATATAGTTACAGTCTCTACGATTTGGTGATTTTTCTGTGGTAGAATTATTTAAAAATGACTGTAAATTGAAAATAGGAAATAGTTTGTGCAGAGTATTTAAATAATACTAAGTATAAGAAATAAATAATATTCTTATTTTTTTTTTTCAAAACATTAATGTTAATTTTATACATGTTAATCGCCGTTAGAAATATATTTCTTAACTACCAGGGCTACCTAGAAGGGTATACAGAGCGAGCCTAATTTGTTACCTTATACCTCTTTTGCCATAGAAAGATGTATTGTTATAGTCATTCCTAAGTTGTTCAGTGACGTATTCAAGTTCTATAAAATGATGTTCTTAAACAGGCTGACATTTATACTTGAAAAAAAAAATGTAACAAGCAGCTAATTTTTGAACCTTGTACAAGTTTTTGAAAGCGAGAGAATAATTTATTTTGTCAGATTTCCGCAGCCAGTGCAGTCAGTATTCGTTGATATCTAGCTTAGTTTCACAGCACATCTTACGATCACACTTTTGTTCATTATTTTTAGAGATATTCTAAAAAGAAAAAGATTTCAAATCTACTTCTTCCAAACAGTAATAGAATCAGGAGAAAATACGGTCTATCGCAAATTAATATTTTAACTCAACAATCTGGCAAAATTATCTCCATTGTTCCTCTGATCTCGCGCTTGCTGCATAAGAATTAAACATTAAGGAGGTGGAACGTTGTTTTATTTCACTCGATTCACACTACAACGCCAACGTCTTTGAAGTAAACCGAATAGGCTTTATTAAAAATCTTTGCGAAATGTTTGAATTTAATACTGTCCATACCCACGATACCTAAGAGTAATACTAAAAATAGTGTCAAAATGTAATTTGGCGTCTACTGTCCAACCATATACATATCCATATATTTTACAATTTTATCAAGTCTATCGTCCCTTTAGACAGTGACTTATAAAAGAGAAGACAAGAATGAGATTTTGTAAAACATTATAAACTGCTGATGTCTTTAAACAAGCGAAAGATCGCTTTTTAATGAACTAATAAAAATAACCATACATCATATAATAAATTTATACGTACACATAAAATATTATAATATTGCATATGTTTTATTAAGAAAATAGAAGAAAAACCTAAAATATGTTCTGAATTTATCATCTGACATAAATTTGTCCAAAAAAAATTATATCTAGATAAAAGAAAGCATCAAGTAAAATATAATGAACGCTATGGATATTTCAGTACAACCAGGTCCCAGACCCACTGTTATTTACGTTGCGGACACATTCATTATTAAACATTCTCTTCAACTGAATAAAATAACGAGACATGGGTACTTAAGTTGCGTATTATACTTTTAAATAAGTTAGTATTTATAGATATTTATAAGATTACTAATAGGTGTGTAAAGTTACTGTTCTTTAGGTTTTATGGGGAAATTAACAAAAATATATTTCTATATTTACGCAATATACAGATTATAAACAAGATCTAATTTAGAATTGAAGAAAAACTTTGTATCTAAACACTATAAATGTGAATCTGTACTAAAATAAATATGTAAATCTACATTATTTATGCTTACTTAAAAATAATGACAATTTATAAAATTAGCGATTTGAATTGTCACATATATTGCGTAAATTTATCTTAAGGATAAAGAAATAAACAATTTTTTTTCAAACGATATAAATTTCAAATACCTCACATAGAACAGGTTGCAATATGTGGTTTGAAGTATATGGTTTTTTCCTATCTACATGGTACTTATAAAGAGAAGTAATGAAGAAAGACAATTATTATATCAATTTATGTTAAGCAGTTTAATTTTTTCACTTTTCAAAATAACTTCCTTATGAAATAGACGGCAAATTCTCAGTATAAGTATCAAGCAAAATAGTTTTTATGTTTAATCTTTCTAACCTTTACATTAAAAATCATTTAAGATCAATATAATAAAACAACTTTAGATTTATATTATATTGTAACTGGATTGGCGAATTGACGGTGATTTATGGGGACCTTAGTATGTGTCCATTTCACGCCAAATATGCTTAATAATTTTCAGTGGTTTGGGAAATCATTGGGAATTTGTGATGAATGAATTATGAAAAAATGGGATTCTTGATTAAAATTGAAAAAAATCGTCTTCATCGTGAGTGGATCGGTGGATCGGTGGATCTCATGAGGTTTCTCCTCAATAGATCCCGATAATAAGAACAAAGAAAATAGGACCCTGAAAAAAAAAATCACACGGACGCAGCCTCAGCCTCAGCAGCATCTAGTTTGCTATGTTATATCCGTGGTGAGCGCAGTCAAGCGCTAAGAGAGAATTTTACGAAGTTCTTTTTGTAATAGAACTTAAAAGAAAGGGATTTTACAGTAAATACTTTACCGTATAGAAGCAGATTCACCAAAGGAATAAGAAAAATCTGTATTTCTTGAGTTTGTGAAAGTGACAGTTGCGAGTTGTCAGCCATGACTTCTCGAGAACCAATTATTTCTATATTATTAATTTCAGTGAAAATAAACAGAAATTGTAAAAAAATAGATTCAATATTTTATTATTGATAATATTTAAGTTTGTATTATGAATGTGTGTTTCAAAGTGCACACCTTTTTAGTGGACTTTTGTTATTTATAAATATCTTTTAATATAGGTATATTCTAAATTAATATTTTTTCAGCTTCACGCTGTACTCTGCGTATGGCAGGGTAGGCAGAGGGAAATTGTAAACTTACTGTTAAGATATTCCGTTCCGTTTCCCACTTTCCGCTGAATTGAGGCGTTGCGTGTTGAGTGGCGGATGTCATCGGCGAACTTTGCCTCGTTGCCAAAACGAAGAAATAAAAACATAAAATTTTCTCGAGTAAGGATCGAACCACAATGTGCACCTGGACAGACTTAACAGTATTTAATATTAATAATATTTAATGTTTTCTCTGGAAAAAGATAATTCTTAGCAACTGTCATTAGACAATAAAAAATATACTACAGAGATGCTAAAAATAAAATTACGTGTAAACTTGTAATACAAGTATATAATAGTATTAACGTAAATTGATAAGATCATATAGTGAAATAAATTGTGTAAGCAATTGGACATATTTTCTTGGAAATATTTTATATTTTCAATACAATATGTCCAATTTTAGATTTAATTTCAATTAATTTTAATGTTTCTTATAATAATTTTATACTATACCAAATGTAGATGATATAGTTTACTAAAAAATAGTGACTACTTTTTAAATATACAATTTAAACATCCAGACATATTCAATATAATGTATAAATTATAAGTAATCTGTATGAATATTCCATGTCACGCCATCTCCAGAGATTTGCCATGGACATGAGCCGGGATTGGAAAATGATTTATATGCTTCGAACACGATACTATACTTACCTAGAATAGTTTAGTATATGTATAGAGGGAAAATAGCTATATTTATTTTAGTATATCATTGAAAATGTACATTTTTTAAATAGACGTTGGTATCCCACGTATGGGTAGTGTTTAAATACTCTGTTTATCAACTTCGCGTAAATTAACGAAGACATTGCGAGTTGATTAGTGGAATTGAACATCGAGTTCTGTTTTATTATAATGGCAAGCAATTTCAAATAACTAATTACTCGGTTAAAATCAAGCACACATCTTCACCTTTACTGGAAGAGTTTGTAAAGCTACGACTCTAAGGCGATTTTGCTAAAAATGACACATAGACCTCTGTAACTTTTGTGTTAATTCGCATACAAACCAAAAGATAAATTGACAGACAAAAATGGCTTCGCTTATGATATTTAGCTTATTTATTATTTAGATATCAACCAACATGCTTATTATTTCGTGCAGAAAATTGATTTTTGTCCTATTATTATTCATACAGATTATAGAACGCCTTCATAATATTTAAAGTATAACAGTCAAGTTATCTAATATAAAATATTAAAAACACTATCTCATACACAAACTTTGATCTCGATACGTGATTTTCCTTACTCCGGAGGGAACACATAAAACTGGAGGAAGGGAAAAGGTCAAATATATTAGAAAAGCAAACAATATAACAACTTTATGTTTATTACTTAAGTATTGATTTATATAACGACCGATTTAATTTTATTCTACAGAAATAAAAATAGAGCATTTTCTTTTAAGACTGGAGATGATTTTGCTTCTGTAGTTGAATAATGGGAATAACGAAGATTCTGCCGCATGACGCATTCCATGGCCCTGATGTATTAACATTGATTGCAGTTATAGTGCTGTACATCGAAACAATTCACTTGTTGCAATTTAACTATAATAGATTGTTGACTAGACTCTCACTCAGCTTCATACTGTATCCCACACTTAATAGAGTAGACAGGAACTTGGAAACGTAGTGCCAAGACACTCCGTTTCATTTCCCACTTTTCGATGCCTTGTTACTAGAGCGGAAAACATTAAATATTTAAATTGAAAATATCAAAAAAAATAAATTGCTCGAGTAGGGATCGAACACAAAACCTGTTACGTTTACCTAAGGGCGACTTTGACTTCCATTATAATATTAATATAGGCGCATATTAAATAATACTTATTTACGTAGAAAATTCTTTGAAGACATCATTAGATGTAGGTAAACATATACGCCTAAGCAAACATGGTCAAAGCAATAATGATAAATCTTGATTTGAAGGTCGTTGGACAACGTAATATTGACGTAGTTGAATATGATTGACCCATTCTTAGTAAGCTACAATTCGATATTTGGAATAATCTATACTAATATTATTAAAGTAAAGCAAAGCGCGGCATTGAGTTCCACCACTCAACACACAATGCCACAAATTCAGCGGAAAGTGGGGAACGGAAGTGGAACGGAGTGTCTTAACACTAGGTTCCCGGGTTTCCTCTGCCTACCCTGCCTCGTGCGGGATACAGCGTGAAGCTAAAAAAAAAATTCAGGTTCAACACGCTTATCTCAAAAAATAAAAATTATTCTTGTCTTGAAGCCTCTTTATTGAGGAATGCTATAGGCCATATAATATATTGATATGACGTATCATACTTATTCAGAATAAAAATTAAACAATTAAATCAAGCTCGTCGAAATTCTTATGCGCTTGTTCCAAATTTTAGTTATTAGTTTCTCCATATGGTTCTTTACTTAGAGAATGTTATTTTTAAAATATTTTCGTTTTGACGTTAATGTAACTGCAGTTACAGTACGACCAAAACAATTAGATCTTAAACAATACATTAGATACTATGAATGTATACATGTATCATGTCTCATAGAAAACTCATAGAAATCTCCATTTGATCACGAAGCAAGCTTAAAACTACATAATTTAAGTGACTTTTTTTTTCAGCTTCACGCTGTATCCCGCACTAGGCAGGGTAGGCAGGGGGAACGGAAGTGAAACCTAGTGTTATGACACTCCGTTCCACTTCCGTTCCCCACTTTCCGCCGAATTTGAGGCATTGCGTGTTGAGTGGAGGAACTCAACGCCGCGCTTTGACTTATTACCAGAGCGAAGAAATGAAACATTAAATTTTTAAATTGAAAATATTAAATATTTCATTTCCTCGACTGGGGATGGAACCCAGAACCTGTGGGTTACAGTCACACTTTTGTGCCGCTGCGCCACGACAGGCCTCACTTTAATTGACATAAAATATTAAATAGAAAATAGCAGTATATTGCAGAGCCCCGTCGTGATGCAGGGGCACAAGCGTGTTACTGTCAACGCGATAGGTCGTGGGAGTGCAACAATTAAAATTTTTAAATTAAATATTGAATATTTTAATTTCTTCGATGCATTTTTCTTGAAGTTCCGCCATTTAACACGCAATGCCTCTAGTTTAGTGGATAGTAGGAACCGGAATGGAGTGTCTTAACACTATGTTCCCAATTTCCCACTACCTACCCCGTCACAGTGTAAAACTGAGAACATCGTTTTCAGTCACAATGTCCGTAAGGCATTGTTTATTTGACCTCTTAAATATCTTACTTTGTTCGCTTTTTTCTTACAATTATTTAAAGCCTTCTAAATTGTGTTTACGAGTGGTCGTTCGTTAGGCTTACTGTGTAACCAGTATATATGTATATATACTTTATATTGACACTTCTTGACTTTTCCTTGCAGGAATGTCAGAGATAAAAAGTTTCAAGGTTTTAGGGTATCGTGAAGCAGAGTTTGACTGTAAACGAAATGAGTTGTGAGTTCAAGTTTTATTGGAGATTCTAATAATCTCTCAAGAAAATTAAAGCATAAAAGTTCAATTGTCGTTAATTTTACTTGATATACCTATTGTTGGTTACCGAAGAAAGCCTATACTTTTCCGAATCAAAATGAAAGTTATCAGGTGTCACATAAATATATAAAATATTTAAATAATTTTACCTGAGTAGATTATTATTGGATATAATGCTTTTGGGTCCGTAGATTTTGTTACCCAGAAACTGTTTTGATACTAGGTGTCCTTTGCCTTCACAGCTATGCTGGCTAAATTGTAGAGCTTGAAAACATTACGTCAAGAACAATAACGTTTAATACGAAAACTATTACGATAACACAAACAATAACAAAACAAAGTGTATGACAAACTATCCTAACAAGAAAATTGATGGCAATGATTACTTTATCACCAGTTAAAGTGAGATTGGTCAGGAAGTGTCCAACTAATGGCATCGCCGATGTTGTTTGACGTTCGCCTCCTCGTCAAAACTTTGCGACTTGGCAAATTCAGTTTAGCTCAATTAGCCGGCCGTTAAAGGATATTTAATTAATTTTCGTTATATTTAACCGCAGATGCAAAAAGGGGTGTTATAAGTTTAACTTATCTGTCTGTGGCATAGTAACTCCAAATAAAACGACCGAAAGCGTTCTTGCCTTTATCCTTTTTTTTTATGAAATTTTGACTTGCAGTTTTGAGGTATAAATATGTTACCAAAAGTATTAACTTTTTGAGTCAGAGTTTTTTTATTTTGTTATCACTTATAATACACATAGTTATTATAAGTTAAAAAGAAATTGCAAGCGAAATTGTATTTATTTTATACAACAAAAAAGTCTGTTTCTTGTTGAGGCCTGTCGTGGCGCAGCGGCACAAGAGTAACCGACATGTTCTGGGTTCGATCCCCAGGCAAGGAAATTAAATATTTAATTAATAGTTTCAATTTAAATATTTAATGTTTCATTTCTTCGTTCTGGTAATAAGACAAAGGGCAGCGTTGAGTTCCGCCACTCAACACACAATGCCTCAAATTCGGGGGAAAGTGGGGAACGGAAGTGGAACGTAATGTCTTAACACTAGGTTCCCGGGTTCCTTCTGCCTACCCTGCCTCGTGCGGGATACAACGTGAAGCTGTTTCTTAATGTGAGATATTTTTTGTAAAAAGGTTAAAATATTTTTGTAAGAGACTTTAAAAATAATAATATTGAATTATCATATTTCTTTTAAATCTGGTAATCTTCTTGGTATTATAGAATTAGATAGGAAAAAATTATAAAAATATATGATCTGACTAAGTAAAGAAGAGATCCGAAATTAGTAATTAGTAAAGGCCTCTTTAAAAATATACAAACTCAATTTTAAAAATTTAATGTATTTACTTAAAAAAGAAGCTCCAAACATCACTACAAATACATTTACAAACGAATATTCTACAAAGAAACATAAATAAAACATGTATTTATTACATTTTTACGCTCGAAACGACTACTACGTAACTTGTCAAATAGAGGCCCGTGATAAAAGACTGTTTGTCAAAAATGGAATAATTGGGTCATTTCTGAATATCATAAAAGAAATGATCCATTCACGGTCGTGTTTCTTTATGCATCGTAAAAAATGAGGGTAATTTTGGCAATTTTTACGTGTTCTTAACGTTAGCTTATAAGCTATAAGCATATGTACATACCTATATTTGTTTATCGAAAAAAGATTATTATGTAAAATTTGAAAGGAATAAACAAAATAACGTTACGCGATATGTTGTCGCTTTCATCCCAACAGGGAATATTTTATAATAATGTCTTTGATTTTCGCGATTGTTATACATTTTGAATGAAACATTTTTAAACGGATTAATCGCGTATGTAAGTAATGGTAAACATTTTTGGGAAACCCGACGTTTCGAACACTTTACAGTAGTCCGTGGTCACGGGTAGACTGAGGTGACATTTGTCTGTCAGTTGATATAATTATTATATCAAACTACCGCCAACGATTCCTTAATTGCCTCGCGTACTGCCCTGGATTCTTGCAGAATGAGCTAACTGTATCTGGTCCTCTAGTGTGGTGTGCTGGGGATTTTAAATTTTTTAATAGTGGGTCCCAGGTGGTGGAAAGTTTCCAACCATCTTCTCTATTGAAATTAGGATGTTTTTGTATTTCAATAGCCTCGCGGATCATTCTAGGGATATATCTATTCTCCCTAGCGAGTATGTGGGGTTTATCAAACCTGATGTAATGGTTGGATTTGTTCGATGTATGCTCACACACAGCTGACTTTGATACATTCTTGACATCGGAGATGTGTTCCTTCACCCTAACACCGATGCTTCTCTTTGTTTGACCTATATATGATAAGCCACAGTCACAATCAAGTTTGTATACACCTGCACACTGCAAAGGAATATTACTCTTCACTGGTTTCGCGAGTTGGCTCACTTTCTTGTTAGGCTTGAAAATAGTTTTAATAGAAACTCTTCTTAAGATGTTGCCGATCCTGTCTGTAACACCCTTTACATATGGTAAAAGTGCTGGTTGCCTCTCAACTGTGGGTGGCTTGTTGGTCTTCTGACAATGCTGGCGGGGAACTGGCAGCTTGTTCTGATGAAGAGCAGTCTTCACCTGTCGAAGCTCGTCCCCAAGGTGTTCAGCATCGCAGAGGTGGTGGGCTCTCTGAAACAAAGATTTGCCAACGGTAGATAACTGTGTAGGGTGGGCTTCACGCTGTATCCCGCACACGGCAGGGTAGGCAGAGGGAATTCGGGAACCTAGTGTCAAGACACTCCGTTCCATTTCCGTCCTTTTACCAGATGGGCGAAATTGAAAATAATTCATTCATATATTCAAAAGGAGCTCCCCTTTACTAAGAAGCTACTAACGTGACTAAATAAAATCAATATCCGTAACTCGCTACAAGGTAATACTTGACGTGTGTGTACTTCGTGAGTAGCGAACGGTACATTTGTAATAAAAGCTTATATTTAAAATACTTACTTAGAAAACGTATAAAAAATAACTAAGCGCTCTAGTCACTAAGTCATATGATCAAAACAGGGGCGCTTTCAAATCCCACCACGTAAAATTTTATACGTTTTCTAAAAAAAACTAATAAATAAATATGTAAAGAATTTAGAAATACTGTTTTTTTTTTCGATATTAATAGATCTTTGCTATGTACATACATAAGTTTTTTCAGCTTCAGTAAGCCGAAAATAGTAAGGTAGACAGAGAAAAACTTGAAACTTACTTAACTTGAACTTTTAAGACACTCCGTGGCCCTTAAGACACTTTCCGCCAAATTTGAGCCATTAGCACGTTAAGTAGCGGAACTCAACGCCGCCTTCTTGCCGAAGCAAAAAAATAAAAATATTAAATACTAGCGACCCGCCCACAACCTTGCCCGCATAAATTACACTATTTTATTAACTAATTTCACCGACTTTCTTAGTATAAAACATTATTCACAATTTCAGCTAAATAAATGTAAATTTTCTAACAATTTTGTCGAACTCCTTGTAAAATATTTTTAATAGCCGTAACTTTATATTTTTTTATTAAACCTGTTTATATAAAATATACACTAAATGTTAAGGGAAAGTTGCCAAAATATAACAGTGAAAATTAGATTTAAATCTGGTTAGCCGTTTCTGAGATTAGCGCATACAAACAAATACACAAACAAACAATCAAAAAAATACTGTTTAGACACTATTAAATAAATAACCGTCCTCTCAGCTTTACGCTGTATCCCACACATGACAGGGTAGGCAGAGGTAACTTGCGACCCTAGTGTTAAGACACTTCCGCTGTCTACTTTCCGCCGAATTTAAGGCATTGCCTGTTGAGTAGCGGAGCTCAACACCGCGCTTTTGCCTTATTACCAGAGCGAAGAAATAAAACATTAAATATTTAAATTGAAAATATTAAATGTTTCATTTCCTCGTGTGGTGATCGAACCCACAACCTGTCGGTTTCAGTCTCACGCTTGTACCGCTACGCCACGACAGGCTTAATATAACCGTCCCCTATAAGATTTCTTAATATATCTTCCATGTACAGACAGTAACTACTAACAGATTTGTTATAAGTATAGATTTCAATTGATGATCGAACTCACGTTATGCTACATTCCAGGCACACATTTCTGCCAGTACGCCACGGCAAGGATTCGAATAATGCATTATACGAAGTGAAACATCTTTAATCAATTACTTCGTTTCCCATTTACCGAATGCTAATAAATTTTACGTTAGGAATATTACATGTGCCTACTTGTAGATCCTAAAAAGTTCATTGTTATTTTAGCGTTTTAAAAAAATATCTAAAATCTAAACTGGCTGTAAACGTAATGGAATATCTGAAAGAATGATCTCTGAAGTCTGAATGTTCTGTGATACTAGTGTAGTGTGTGTGTTTTTGTGACACTTCATTTCTTTAGACAGAGGTCAATGCTGCTATTGAGATTTTTTTTATGTTACTTTACGCTGGCTGGGGATATTTGGGAACGTAATTTGAGGCATTGCGTGTTGCCTGACGGAATTTCGGGCTTTGCCTTTTTACCGGATAGAAAAAAATATATATATTTTTCATCTTTTCGAGTAGGCTACGAATGCACTATCTATAGCGGACTGTGCTACGATGGGCCTTGAAAATATAATTTCCTTAAAATTATATCAACAGATACAAATTATTATAAAAGCTCGTTTATAACAAAAGCTTCATCTTATCAGCAACAATTCCGACCGAGTTGAGTTTCTGCGTGTAGTGATGGGGACCTACAGCTTTACGTCGCCTTAAGGGATTTTACATAAAGCAAAGTTATTTTACAAGGAAATCTTTTAAACTATATGTTTTTTATTCTCAAATATTTATGTTGGATTTTTCATTTTCAATTTTTTTTGTAATTTATGAAGGTTATAATTAAAATTGAGTAATGTTTTGTTATTTTGATGAAACATTAATAATATTTATAAGATATGATAATAAATATAAATATATTCCTACAAACTACGAGAATGAAATTCGAATCCACAACATGTTTCCAATTTAACGACATTGGGCCGATGGGCCTTGAAAATATAATTTCCTTAAAATTATATCAACAGATACAAATTATTATAAAAGCTCGTTTATAACAAAAGCTTCATCTTATCAGCAACAATTCCGACCGAGTTGAGTTTCTGCGTGTAGTGATGGGGACCTACAGCTTTACGTCGCCTTAAGGGATTTTACATAAAGCAAAGTTATTTTACAAGGAAATCTTTTAAACTATATGTTTTTTATTCTCAAATATTTATGTTGGATTTTTCATTTTCAATTTTTTTTGTATTTTATGAAGGTTATAATTAAAATTGAGTAATGTTTTGTTATTTTTGCGAAACATTAATAATATTTATAAGATATGATAATAAATATAAATATATTCCTACAAACTACGAGAATGAAATTCGAATCCACAACATGTTTCCAATTTAACGACATTGTATGATATAAATGGTATCAATAGCATTCATTGTTCATACAATAGTATTTTGTATATTTAGCTTCACAAATTGATTTATTTATCAAATTCTAGTTGTATTTTGTACTATTCCGTATTTACTATATAAACTGACAAACTGTTTTGATACGGTCCTATGTTTGCATAAGTTACTTAAAATAATAATTTTGAAGCTTGCGTTACTGGCTCATCACAGGGCATGCAGTGTGAACTTGGGAACTCAGTGTTAAGACTCTCCATTCCCATTGGGACACTCCGTTTTCGTTAATATACTTTCGTTCCCCATTTTTTACTAGATTGGGGCACTGCTTGGTGAATGGTAATACTTAACGCCGCGCTTTGTTTTTTTACGAGAGCGAAGAAATGACAAATTAAATATTTCATTTCTTCTCAATTAATATAGATTATTGTACAAGTTTATAAGCCTTTTATGAGTTACTTGATATTCAAATGAAGATATAGCACCAAAAGGATGATATTAACATAACTTTGGAAATTCCAATAGAAATATAGAGGTATCTCAGCATTTTCCCAGTAGAAGCCATCTTACCGGTGAAGCGTCAATAATTTGCTAAATGAAATCACTCGGGAGCCGACAAATTTAGTGCAAAGGAGCAGTGATTGAATTAGAGATGCGCCTTACGTACGAGTATCTACATACTAGTTCCATTAAATGTTAAGGTAAATGAAAATTTAATTATTTAACTAGCAATATATTAATATATTGCTGAACTACATAATGCATGTAATGTATTATTTACTTTAATCGTCGTTGAACACTCTTTGGGTATGATTACGTACACATATGCAAGTCAACGGCCAAATACCATAAAATTAACGTTAATGCCTTTTTTTATTATTATATATGGAAACAAACAGATTAATCGAAACTTGACTGCTTTTCGGGACAGTTTTGTTGGGACTGAGTTTTTAATTTATAAAAAATATGCTTTTATTATTAAATTAAACTGAAGTGGAATAATTTATAATAGATATATCTTTATTAAGTTTAACAGTTATTATTTTATTTATTTAACATGACGATGAATTGGAAAATGATGATAAAACGAGTTTTAATTTTTCTAGTCATAGCTTCAGGATGTACTCCGTACATCGGGTAGGCAAGGAAAACCTAGTGTTATGGTAATCTGTTCCCAATCTTCCACCGAATTTTTGAAACGTTACCTGTTGAGCAGCGTTTTATCTCGTTACCAGAGTATTAAAAAAATATATCTCATTTCCTTAAGTGATAATTGAGCCCACAAATGTTCTATTTACAGAAGCAAGTTTGTTTTTCAAGTTAATAAAATAATTTCATTACTCTTTTATTCCTCCTCTGAAATATTTAATATTAATATATATTTACATTTGAAGAATAAGGATTACAAAATAAAATATTTTTTATTTATTGACTTAAACTTACTAAATGTTCACCAAACCGCATTTGAAAAAATATAATAACTTCATATATCGAAAAATATGAAATTGCATTTCCCTTATATTCAACGTTGTTTTCAATATCCTGTACATCTGGAGCAAATACGACAGCTGTTGAACCGGAACCTATATCATAGTAAATATTCCTTTGTGGCCTGGTGTGCCGCAGGGACACAAGAGTGTGACTGTAAATGCGACCGGTTCTGAGTTTGATCCATGCTCAATAAAATGAAATATTTATTATTTTTAAATTAAATATTTAATATAACAACACAAGGCTTTGAGTCCCGCCTCTCAATAAGCAATGCCTCAAATTGGGCGGAAAGTATGATACGGAGTGTCTTAACACTAGGTCTCTAGGTGCCCTCTGCCTACCCAGCCATGTGCGGTATATAGCGTGAAGCTGAGTAGAGTAGTAGTAAATATTTAATGTTTTAATTTCGCTGTATTAACAAGTTTCTTCAATACATACAATATAAATAAAATTTAAAAAAAAATCCGTAGTTCAAGAGAGCGAAGCCGCACGAGAGCGGCTAATTCATAATATAAATAAGCAATGGAACCTTTATTGCATATTAGTTATGATATTATTCTGTACTTTGTAACGAATATAATGCCCCCTAGGCTACTACCAAACAGTACATTATACAGAATTACAGGTATGCATGTATGTTATAAAATAACAATATGGCAGCTAATAAAACAATAAGAATTTCCATTATGTGATAGATTTATATAATTCATTTTATAATTTAATTTTATGGAATGGGCTTAATAAATAGTACCTTAGGCTTAGGCCACCACCTGGACCACTTGGTGACAAGTCCCTGTCACTCCTCTGACCTTGCCGCCTAACAACATTTTTTCAACTACACACTGTGTCATATACATACCAGGGTAGGCAGAGGCAACTTATGAACCAAATGCACGCCGTCCTTATTAAGATACTTCTATTTCCCACTTTCCATCAAATTTCAGGCACTAAGTGTTAAGTGGTAGTACTCATCGCCGCTCTTTGCCTTGACACCAGACAGCGGGAAAATGAAAATATTAAATATTCATTATATTGAATAGGGATCGAACATTCAAGCTAACGCATTTTCATTCACACGCTATGGAACGCTGGAAGCAGGGTGTAAATTAGAAAAGGGTGATATTTTATCAGTGTCTCTCTACTAACGCAACAAAGCAAGATTAAAAGAAAAACAAATCTGTTTTAAATATTTAATTTATTCTGGTATTTGAGATTTTTTATATAGAAATAAAACTTTAGCTCCAATTTGTCTTAGTTTCCATTTATCTCTTGAAGCTTCACTTTAAGAGCTTTTGTAGTTTACCTACGTCGATGCTGCGCTGTAATAGGTATGTAGATAATTTAAATAAATATAAGGTTATGGCATACAGCCGTAAAATAGCTCTGGGTTTGATCTCCAATTGAGGGAACTGAATTTAAATTTTTACAATAATGCTTAATGTCTCAAAAATTCTTTCCACGTAATTAAGACAATAAGCGTTGTTCTGCAAAAAATATTTCAATTGAAAAATAGTAGGTACTTTTGCTTTGCGGAAAAAAGGTTAAAGAAGACCTTTTTTTACCTCATTTCAGTAGATATGTAAGAATGAAAGGATAATTTTGATTATAAAATAAAATGTATCTTAAATCGTCAAACATATATTATTTTTAATAGGTTTACATATATAAAATGTATGTACTACTAATATAAAATTTTATTATTATTAATAAAACTTACACTTGGTGGTGAGTAACTTTGACGATGCGTCTTGCCATCGCCCCCACCGCGTTCCGAAATAGCATTTTGCGGGTTATCTTTGCTTTCGCTATAGTACGTGCAGCTGTCGTTGTGCCGTGATATTGCTACGATGGCGTGCGAAACACGTTACAGCTTAGCCGATGTGGTTTTTACAACCACAACAGTTGCGCTGGTCAGACCATGAACCTCAGTTTACATATATTAAAACATTTGTAATAATTTAACGTTTTAAATAGAGTAAACATATTGGAAATTCTAGAATGCGCCTATATACTATACGTACGATAATATAATGATGGTACGTGCAAATTTTCATATTCTTTTTTTAATTACATTTCTAACTTTACGCTGTATCTCGCACTTAGCTGGGTAGATCAAGGAAATATTGAAACCTATTGCTGTGATTATGACACTCTCGTTTCTCATTTTCTGCCAAATTTAAGGCATTGTGTAGTGAAACTTAACGCCGTGCTTTGCCTCGTTTTATTTCCAATCGGCGGCAGTCGAACTCACAATCAGTATACAATCGTACGCTTGGTGCCTGCAGAAGGATTTTTTTGATTTCAACAGCGGCACGACGTTTGATTGGAAAATGCGTTGGATGTGGGTTCAATTACCCTTCGGGAAAATAAATTGTTTCATTTCCTCTACTCTAGTCACAAAACGTAAAACGCAGTAAAACTCCATCGAAAACTCAGCGAATAGTGTCGAACGTAGTATTTTACATTTACATTGTTAATTATGTTATATGTGAGATACAGAGTATAGAATAATATAGTAGAAATTATCTTCTTCCGCGTAGTCGGTACTTTCCACTTAAGTAGGAAGCAAGGTTATGCTACACAAAGTGCGCTTTGCACTAGACATTATTGTCTCTAAGTATATAATTTTTCATAGAGTTTATTTATTATGATTTGTATTTTGATAAGTTTAAAAGGCAATGCGTACAAAATCTGGCGCAAAGTGGGAGCTTAATGGTCTTACATAACATCTTAAAACTTAGTTTCCAAAGTTCCCTCTACTTATCCTTCAAAATGCAAGATACAGCGTAAAACTAAAAAAAATATTCACAAATTAATTAACACGACTTTCTAATCCATGTACTACAGGTGTTAAAGAACATACTCGAATCAAATAAAATCGTAAACCTATTACTTTAATACATAGTTGAAAAGTAACAATTGGACTTAAAAAAATATGTAAAATCATTATTTACTACTACAAAAACTACATAAAGAAATAACATATAATAAAATTTCAAAGCAGTAATTATCATAAATATATGAGCAACACTCACATGGTGTTCGTTCAAAAATGCAAATGAACCATGCATAAAACTAGTTAATGAAGGCGGTGCCTTCAGGGAAAATATGAATTTTAAACACAATATTGACTGTTCACCGTCGTGTTGCAAGAATTAATGAGGAATATCGGCTTAGCGCGTTGACATGGCAACCGCTGGATGATTGAACAATACATATATTTTGAGTGTATGTTAATGATGAAGAGTTTTTTATTGTGTTTCATCACTATAATATATAAAAAGATGTCTAACGGTTAACTGAGTGAAAAAATAGAAATAATTCATCCCATCATAATTAGAGTGAGAATCGATGTGATAGCCGACGCTGTTACAGTGAAACGCACTACCGATGTGACTCGATGGTCATAATTATATTATAATATACTTTAATTATATTTTATTTAATATTTTCAATTTAAAATATTTAATGTTTCATTACTTCGCTCTGGTAATAAGGCAAAGCGCGGCGTTGAGATCCGCCCCTCAACACGCAATGCCTCAAATTCGGCGGAAAGTGGGGAAAGGAAGTGGAACGGAGTGTCATAACACTAGGTTCCACTTCCGTTCCCTCTGCCTACCCTGCCTAGTGCGGGATACAGCGTGAAGCTGAAGAAGAAGAAGAATTATATTTCAAAAACCTCTCCTAAAATCTGCGTCTACCAATACCAGCATATTGGACCTTAATGTTTAGATTTATTGCTGGTATCGTGAATATGGAAAACAAGGCCAAGACAGTACTGGCTCCATCTCAGGGCCGCATCGCTCTTATATCAAGACTCGTGTTCCCCAATTTAACAATTTAAAGGCATATAACGTAAAATCACTCGAATTGTTGAGACCTGAAAGGCTCAACAGAGTTGGGCTTTACGTAGATACGTCTTCTCGCTGTGCCCTGTTTATCATGGGGGGTATTCTGGGAAACTCTTTGAACTAATACTTGGTGACTAATCGCACTTTACGCTGAAAGCTTAAATTCCACCTCCAACAGCTAGATTCGAGGTTCTGTAAAAATTTCATTTCTTCTGGCATTCAACTGTGGAATAATTTACCTTTACTTTCCAGATATACGTATGGAATAACATATGAGATCCTCCATCTTAAAGGCTGATAACGCACTTGTAGGTCCTCTGGTGTTACGCGAGGTCGTGGGCGTTATTATTTACCATAAAGCGACCTGTTCGCCTGTTTTCCTTTTCTTTTCCAAAAAATAAATCATTTCTTTCTTTTAAGGTATCATAAATTTCCATATAAGATAAATATTTATTTAGTGTAAAATCTAACTCCATTGACCATTGTATTTAAAGTCAATAAATATTAAAGACAATATTTAACTTTTCCCATTAAACTGTTGAATGATAAAAATCGATGTGCGTCCATACAACGATTATAGCAATCTCGAGTCAAGGCAGACCACGAGTCGTAAATTATTCAGAGGTCTCAAAAAGGGAATACAAATATGGGCGAGCATTGCAGCAACTTTGATGAGTTAGCTCGAAGGGTACTATTTGTTCAGGCAGTTTATTTGACCATGAGAATTAGTAATAGGCACAAGTATTTAACATTATGTGTCGTTGTGTATAATGTAGCTTTCAATTCTAATAATATAATAAAATATAAACGCGATAGGTCCTAGGTTCAATTTCCACTTGAGAAAATGAAGTATTTTATATTTTCATTTCTTCAATCTGGTAATAAGATAAAGCGCGGCGTTGGATTCCGCTACTCAACACGCAATGGCTGTAATTCAACGAAAAGTAAAGTATAAAATGGAGTGTCCACTCACTAAGTTCCCATGTTCCGTGTATCTAACTTGGCATGTACCAGATACGTCGTAAAGCTGGTGAATAACAATATTCATAATTAATAATAAAATTATAAATGTAAAATTATGTGACTCATACATAAGAAAAGCACAAAGACCATAATTTAGTAATGATTTTACATAATTTGGCTAAAATATAACAAGAACTTTAAAAAATGTGGGTTGTGTATAAAAAAGAAACTCCCTTACTTCTGCCAATTGGAGATTCTACATGCAAAATTTACAGTGAAACGTTGTAAGAACTGCGCTATGGTGACCTTGTCTACATTTATATATCCAGTAGCTCCTTCTTCACTTTTTACTGTTTTCCGAGCTAGTGTTGCATCTATGAACCTTGGACTATGTAAAAATTATGGCAAAAATATATCTAAGTAAAGAATCGTACTTGAATCAAGAAGCCAAAATATAATTTTAATCCCATTTGGTAAATAGTATCTGAGCTATGAATATTCTCATCAATATTGTTTTACAGCAAATATTTATTTTCAGCAGCCTCAGAATATTTTATTTTCATTATATTATTTCTTTTTTCTATTTTAATAAATGAGCATTTCGTTTTATTTATAAGAAAAAGGCAAAATTACATGTAATGTAAAACGCTTAAATTTTCATCAATTACATTTTTTTAAAAGGTCTTTCGTCAGGGGATTGCGGTTTATAACCACGAAAGTAGGGTGGTAAATTTGATTATTTGCTCTGTTTTACTTATCTTAATGAAATTAGTTATTACATTAAAAATTCTTTCCTTTAATTTAAGTAATAACCTTGGGCACTTTGTGATTACAATACATAATAGCTATTGAACAAAAAAGCAATTGCATAACGGCGCAATGTCACAAGCGTGTGATTGTAAGCGTTCGATTCCCTCTCGGGGGTATAAATATTTAAAACAAAACATAATCTGGTAACCTAAAATCAAGTCTCTAAAGTAAAAAACTTTTCTACTAAGTCTATGTCATAAACAATTTTTAATAAAAAAATACCACGTGTACGTAGCCAATACATATATGCTGGAAATGATTGGAATTCGCTATTAAAAACCAATATCATGATTATACCCGACACTAATTCACTCCTTTCCCCACTATCCAATCAATTCTCGGTATATTAGATATGAATAACGGAGCTCAACGCCGTAATTCGCCTCGTTACTAGGGTTTGAAAATGACAATAACTAATTCCTCCGAGTGGAAATAGAACCGACAACCATATTAGACATTGTGCCGCTGTACCACGAAAGCCTCTATTACAAATTACTTAAAGTAGTTATTTAATATCAAAATACAAAACACAAAACATTACAGTATAACTCTACGAAAATATCAAAGTATGTAGCAAACCTTCGTCAAACTAACTTATGTTTTAGTAATAAAAACAACATTGTTTATTTTTAGATATGTGTCTATGAAAGTACGCACATGTTAAACGAAAACTGTTTTATTGTTCATTGTTTTTATATAGTATATTAGAAAGCAAATATTGAGGATTCTATTGACGTAGAGCTTAAGCGAATGACTGTAAAGGCGACAGGTTGTGGGTTCGATACCCATTCGACGAAAAGAAATATTTATTACTTTTAAATTAAATATTTAATGTTTTCATTTATTAACTCTGATAACAATGATAAAAGCGGCGTAGAGTTCCGCCATTCAACACGCAATGCCTAAAATTTTACGAAAAGTGGAGAACGGAAAGGAGTGTCTTATGATATGGCATCCAAGCACCCTCCGCCTGCTCGGCTGTGTTCAGGAAGAGCATAAAATAAAATGGGAAATGCAATGTCTTAACACAAATATACACTTGCTTTTATATATGCCCTAAAAAAACGTATTGTACGTACAGTCTGTCTGTGATTTTATAGTACCATATTTTTCCGTTTTGCATATACATGATATCAAAAAACAAGCAAACGTTTACAAAATGTTTTCCTGGTCAGTTTATTAGAAACAGCTAAGCCGATTATTATGAAACCAACGCTTAAAGATAGAGAGATTTGCGGAGCACTTTATAGACTACTTATTATCCTGGATTTTATCACTCCTGCGGTATCGTAAGTTACGTAGACAAATATAAAATAAGTAAACATTTTTCTAATACAGCATTTTTTGCGAAAACACGTAAATCAAATACAAATATAACTCTAAAAGATTTATTTTGTGATCAACAGTATAAACAACAATATTAAAATAACTAAATAATTTTCTTAAATACACTAAATCATATATTATGAATTTTATAGTTTAAGCAGGCGACGCTGAAGGGGGCTGTTGGTATAGAAAATAAAAGGAAAACAAGATTTTTTTTAAATAAAATACTGTTACAAAGCTGACATTACATCTTTGCCAAGACATAATAAATGGATATATTTACGTATTTGCAACTAGTATAGACAAAACAAGTATAAATTACACAAAAAAGGCTTTTAAAGATTGGGTCGATATTTCAGGGATAAGCTTGATTTACCGAAAGCGAGCAGAACTCGTAAGATAGATTAGCCCATTTTCAGCTAACGTTCGGTAAACATTTGCTCGGATTTTGCCGTACGCCCCTAAATTTGTAACGTTACAGAAAGGGTGCAAAGTGGCAATATTACGAAGTGAACAAATTACTACAATACTATTAGATAGTTCGATTAATTGTTGAAAAGTCTGTTAACAACATATTTTTTTCAGTATTACGCTATATCCCGTACATAACAGAGTAGAAGGAACCCAATAACCTAGTGTTAGGACATTTCATTCCGTTTTCCAATTTTTGAATTTAAGGCGTCTCGTGTTGATTAGCGGAACTCAACGCTGCGAATTTGAAAATATTAAATATTTCATTTCCTCATGTAGTGGTCGAACCCACAACCTGTCGCGTTTACAGTCACACGCTGTGCTGTGCTTACGTACATGTAACTCTTTTAACTCGTTATGACGCTTCTTTTGTTATTAATATCAGCATTTTACTAGCTGAACGTCGAAAAATGTTTGGTAATTTAATATTTTTACTATATTTATATTGTTAATCGACACTTAGAAAATCCAAATATATACATATTTGGAAAACGTATTAAAATTTGAAAGTAGCGGGATTTGAACCTGTGCCTCCTGGAAACCGTCCGTCGTATACGTTTTCCGAATGAGAATATTTATATTATAAACATAGTACCCAGTAGAGTTATATGGGACACATAAAAGACATACCCACATTTTTTGTTATTTGAATTTATCAAATAAGCCTTGAGTTATTTCTATAAAAGTTGAAAAAGCCAATATAAAATATTGCAATAAATAGATTATACAAGCGGTTAACAATTCAAACTAATTTTATTCAACGTATATGTCAACAAAATGTTTTGAATATTATTTTTTAGTGGATGCCATGTGATGACCATCTCTATGTACTCTAGGAAACACTTGACTATAATAAGCAGTAAATCCCCAACACTCACTGACCGATAAATTTAATATGAAGCTCCAAGTTGCAAAAAGTATGTAGATGTTTATTTTCCAACTTTCTCAACAAATGGAACCATTTGAAACCAGCCTCATCTAAAAGAGCAAATAAAGGTAAAAAAAGACATTTATTTCGCATTAAATTTTCTATACTGCAAATAGCTACACTGTTTTCGTTCTCAATACTTTATTATAGACTGAAGAGGCGCGGCTTAAAATAAACGATGCTTGGAATAAGAATAAATCGTCCTGGAAATCGATGTTCGATATGTTCGAACTGAATAACTCTTGTAGCTGGAGCATTTTTTTTTAAATAAAAGTATATATTTTTATGATTCCTTAATTAAATTATAGTTTTATTTGTACTCCAAATAAAACCTTATCCTCAAACGAATAGCAGAACGCTTATAGGATCATTTTGATATCTGTATGTTTGTTTTGTAGCGGTTAAAGTGTATACATAATAACTATAGTTTTTGCCGTGTGATCCCGGCTCAGAATAGGATCACCCTGGTACTGATGGTGTCGTAAGAGACGACTAAAGTGCGTGTGGTAGAGTCACGTTGCCAGCAATGGCAACACGCATGGCGTTAAGTAGTGGCTTTGGCCACTGCGTTTCGCATAAGGTAATGCCGGGCCCCGATGCCCATCCTCCTTAAAGGACGGCAACGCTCCTGTAGCTCCTCTGGAGTTACACGGGGCCGTGGGCCACGGTGATCACTTACCACCAGGTGACCCGTACGCTCGTTTGCCGTCTCTTCCATAAAAAAAAAATACATAATAACTATAGTTTGTATGTTTCTCCGTCCATCTGTTCATCTGTCAAATTTTTTTTTCTGAAAATCGTGTAATCGTGGAATAACATTCTCAAATTAATATTAAATATTCCCAAGCTGAAATCAATATTAAATCTCATCTGACTTTCCTTAGAACAAAAAGAATAAGATCTTAATTAAAATATACAAGAGTAAATTCGTATATACTTAGGGAAAGTTCCAGACTTACAATTATCAAATTTGGTACTAGTAATAATAGGTAATAAGGCTAAGCGCGGCGTTGAGTTCCGCCACTCCACACGCAATGCTTCAAATTCAGCGGAAAGTGAGGAATGGAAGTGGAACGGAGTGTCTTAGGTTCCCGGGCTCCCTCTGCCTACCCTGCCTCGTGCGGGATGCAGCGTGAAGCTGAGGAGGAGGTGAGGTAGTAGAAAAATAAGAACTTGCAGTATAAATAAAGGAAAAGTTTCTAATAGTGAAAACTTAGTAAATATATCAAAAAAACAAATCATTATAAATCTATATCTGTATTTCATTTGATATAAATTGAGTTCACATGCCCGCCTATTTAAGTTTGTCAATTTTTATAAGTTGTACTTCCAATTAACTTGAACTTTAACAATCCTAAAATTGGTTTGGATTCTTCTGTGAATGAATCTGACCTATTACTTGACCGTCATTTATTTAAGCATGGTGTAAATTACTTTTCTTTATTTTCTGGTGTAAGGTTTTGCACAATATAGATAGGTCCTCTTTTATCGTATGCAGTTTCAAGATGAGCATTGCTAAGCCATTCTTAAGATTAACATTATTAAAATTAACAATAAGGGCTAAAAAGTTAAGTTAAGCTTTCGATAACGTATCTCGCTTGCTTACTAAAACGGACTACTATAGATATTGAGCGAGAGTTTTTATTATTTAATTTACCGATTCTAGAGCAGACGTGGATTTCTTCACCTCTTACCATTTTATTATTTTTTCTATATGTTGCACTAAGTTGTTCTACATGGCGCAAACGAATTAATATAATTTTTTTTTATGGAGAAGACACGGCAAACGAGCGTATGGGTCACCTGATGGTAGTGATCACGGCCCTGTGTAGCACCAGAGGAGCCACAGAGGTGTTGCCGGTCCTTAAGATGTATGGACACCGGGGCCCGGCATTACCCAATGCGAAACGCAGTGGCCAAAGCCACTACTTAACGCTGGTTTTAAATGCCGTAGGTGGTAACAGACCGGTCGAGAGTGCCCATGCGTGTTGTCATTGCTGACAACGTGACTCTACCACACGTACTTTAGTCGCCTCTTACGACATCATCAGTACTAGGGTGATCCTATTCTAAGCCGGAATCACACGGCTAATTAATAAGTCATAAGTACAATAAACTTTGGTGAACGAATCAGATCATTGTTTTCTGAATTTTTAGTATACGGTCGTTGCGAAGTTCACATTCTTATTTTTTTGTTTATCATATTCTCCATTTTGGTATAGATAGATTGCTCGAAAGCTTCAATTTGTGTTTTAATTTGGTAATTTAAGGTGTCACGTATATAGCCTCCCTTATACTTTCTGGCAAGGTATATTTACAATATGTGTTACTTCATGTTGGTTTTAAACTTTGTGTTTTATTTTCACAATCACATTTTGGTGCTGAAAAAAAAGGTTTGTACTGGTGTATTTGAGTTATCACCGCATTAACGTTATTTTCAACATCAGTAAGATCCTTTGCTTTCACAGCATTAGATGGGCTAGAAAACTTTTTCAGAGTATAATTTAAGCAGGCGTCGTGATAATTGATCATATCATTGACAATATTTTAAAAGATCAATCTTCAAAAGCTTTACTGCAACCAGAATAATCATCAAATCCATTTTGTACATTTATAATTATTTAAAATTTACGAATAAAACAACGGTAATATAAAAAGTACTACAACGCTAATTACAACGGCCGGTATACTTAAGATACAAACTGCACTTGCTTTTCAAGCGCTACTATGCTGCACGACCACGGCACGATCGACACTATTAGTATAAAACAAAAACTGTCTTACCTTAACTTTTTATCACTGGTTGCACTGTTGTAGTTGATTTTACAATAAATTTAATACTTTAACAACTCCAGCGTCTTTTTATCACTTTACTTTTCAATCATACTAAACTGTATCATGCACTAGGAAGTCATTTAGTTCAGCAAGAAATAGATGTAGTCAATTTCATCGTACGTTATGTTATGTCTGTCGCGATATTGACATAGTATCAAAAAAAGGATATATCATTCATTGATTTTCACTTCCTTGGTGTAATAACAATGCGTTTAAAGCATTGAGTTCCACCACTCAACAAGTAAAAAATGAGGAACGAGAAGTTATTATTAATGATAGGTTCTCTCTGCCCATTTGGGAAATTTATGTGGGAATAAGTAGCGCAGGTGGGAAAATCTGTGAACAGTACTACAAAAATATTTTAACTATATAAATATATTTTAATAATATGTTCAATTTAAACATTTAATGTTTTCATGTCTTCGCTCTGGTACAAGGCAAAACGCGGCGTTGAGTTTCGCCTTCATTTGTAGTTTCAGAATTCTGCGGAAAGTGGGGAACGGAAGTGGAACGGAGTGTCATAACACTAGGTTCCCAAGTTCCCTCTGCCTACGTTGCCATGTGCAGGATACAGTAATGCGTGAAGCTGAATATTTCAATAATAAACCGAACGAAGCCACATTCACTCTATCAATCTATTGTCTCATATTTCCAAATACAGATAGATTTGAAACAAACGTGTATTTGAAGAGAAAACAATAAGCTAACCTGTTGCTAAAATGTAACAATATATGTAGCACAATGTCTGCGTTGACATATTTATTACTAGCGATTGAAGTGGATGGATGAAACATCGTTTTGGTACGCTAGCTGAATGCCTATTATTGTACATACATAAATAGTAATCTTCAAATAGGATTTATTATACAAAAGATAAACTTGATGTATTTGTAAGGCTTTAGAATTTTTCCATATATTCATGTGTCTGATTCCATATCGTTGGATTATATTTTTATTTCTTTAGCTTCACGAGTGTAATTTGCAGAATTTAACGCTGTACTTTGTCTTGGTAACAGAGTGAAGAAATAAAAATGATTCCTGTGTGAGTGGCTATCAAACTGCAAAAATGGCGTTTATAGTCAGTATCACGATGTCAAATAAAAAAAAACTTATTTTAACTCCTAACATAAAAAGAACGGTATGTATTTGACCTGTCTGTATGTGTCCCTATAGCTCCTAAATTGAATGAGCTAACTTGAATGCGTAATTTGATAAAAAAAACTTGTGTTTGTAGTAGTGTTTAATGAAAATCAAAATAGAATTCTTAGCTTTAAATCTACGAGCATTTTGTCACGGTGAGGTAGCTTATTTTAGACCCTATTGTTAAGACACTTTTCGGTTCTTTACTTGCCACCAAATTTGAGGTATTGCGTACTGAGTGGTAGAACTTGACGCCGCGCATCACGACCTTACTATTTACGGCCTTAATATTTTATGTTATATTTTTTTTTATTTATATACAATAACTGTTTTTTAATAAAAATCCAACACCATTTATAAAACGTTATTTTATATAAAAAATATTTATATAGCATTTGTTTTTACCATCGGCAGCTATTAAAGCGAACCAAACAATCCATTACCTCTAAAAATATAGTGCTTACCTAAAGCGAAACTAAAAGGTATTATCACAGTATTTTATTTATAGCTCTCACCTCAGCCGTATTTTCTATACATAAAGGTTACGCAATCTGTTAAAAAGATCTAACCAACAGATAAATGTAGCACATTTCGCCATTTCATGTTTCTATTGCTTTTTACGTATGGTCCTAAAATAAACCATTTGCTCCAGAAATTAAGGTTCATATTGATTAAAGTTTTGGCCTCTTTTCCCAATGGCATACGATTTTTGTAGTACCCCAACCAGCCTTAAGAATTTCTTGGATAATCGTAGATGAGCGGTGCGAGCACGTGGCATCCATTTTTACCTATTTTTATATGAAATTATTATTCTCTAGAAAGTTAAAGTAAAGTTTACACTTTAAATGTCATTTTCATGTTCGTTCATCTCGTAGTGGTCTTGAGTAGAGAAAATTACTGTATTTTTTTTAAGAAAAGTGATCATTGTCGCCCACGGCCCCGTGTAACTAGAGGAGCTACAAGACTTTTAAAGTCGGTCACGACGCTGATCGTCGTAACATCATCGTTCAATTGTCGAGGTAAATTTTTCATTAAAAGGAATAACTTATTTTTATTTTCGCTTTAGCTACGAAATTATTAAGAGCATTAGACATATGTATGCTGGTTATGGCATAGTAAAAATCTGGTGAAATGTAAAATAATTAATATATTTTTATTAAGGCATTTATTAATGATATTCTCTCTGTTTTGATCAATCACACAAATATAAAACTGAGCTCAAACTTTGCGCTACATACAACATATAAATGTTGACAAGTGCACCACATGTGATGCACTAATTTATTAGCAAAAAAAATATTTACACCAAAATAAGTAGAACATTTTCTACTTATTTTGGTGTATTTTTTTTTCTATGAAATATCTATAATTTTTCTACTTTTTTATTAAATTTTCAAAAGGTTCAGATCCCATATTCCTCGCCTGCTATATGCATGTAGGATAAAGCGTGAAGCTACAAAAATAGATTAGATAATTATTTGATTATTAAAATTTTCATATCTTCGCTCTGGTAATAAGGCAAAAACGCGGCGTTGAGTTCCGCCACTCAACATGCAATGCCTCAAATTCGGCGGAAAGTGGGCAACGTAAGTGGAACGGAGCGTCTTAACACTAGGTTCCCGGCTTCCCTCTGCCTACCCAGCCTCGTGCGGGATACAGCGTGAACCTATAAAAAAAATAATGCACTATTAATGCACCATACATAAGCCTACGGCTAGAAACTTGAAAGTCTTGATTATACGTCAAATTTCACACAAAATTAATTAAATAAATACGTAAATACTGTTTGCTTGGTTATATTTTTCGATTGCGTGGGCCATAGAAGGTAGTTTTCTGGTCTTACAAGAGTACCGGATAGAGCAAAAACGAATCCTATAATAATTCTGTTTTTTTCCTTTTGAGGTACAGAACCCTGGAAATGCAGATTTGAAAACAGCGTCAGATAGAAGTGAGAACAGTTGTATAACAATTTTGACTACTTTTATTTGTCCTGTCGGCGCGCAGGAGCAGAAGCGTGTGATTGTAAACGTGACAGAAAGTGGGTTTGATCTCCATTCGAGAAAATAACATAGTTAATATTTGCAAATAACTTTTCTTCATTTCACCGTTTTGGTAACAACGTCATTGTCTTGGGAGCTGTCTCTAAATGATTTTATTTTGTTTTTGTTTGAAGTTCTGTTTGAATAAACTGCTCATCTAGCTATTTTTGTACAATTCTATGTGAAGACTTCATTGGTTAATGAATGTAAATTTTTGATTTATTTCTTTTATGTATTTGTAAAACTGTATGTCTTCCTTAATAAATAAATAAATAAATAAACACGCAATACCTCGAATTTGGCGGAAACTGGTAAACAGAACAGTGTCTTAACACTAGGCCCCCAAATTCGTTCTGCCTACTTGGCATCTTCACAGCGTGAAGATAAAAAAAATACTTTTATGACTAAGTTGTCAACAAAACATAATGTGATGAAATAGTTACCTGGGATATTACCTAATAGCTGACTTCCTTCCTACATTAACATTTGTTCATTAGTAGGCGTACTTATCATTTGAGGTCATTTTCGTTATTTGCTACACAATTTAAGTTACCGATCAACACTGATAGTGTCACCCACGTTATTTACGACTTAGGAATGTTTTTACAGGATTAGCTAAGCTATTAAGGCTTTATCTAGCGCATGGACACAAGCGATACCATATAGTAAGTAAAGAGGATGTGTGTTGCATAGATTGGCGCTCGGGGCAGTGAAATATAAAAAAAAAAATCTCACTCTCGTAACGCTATCAGCTTTCATTGTATATTAAAAATATGTAAGCTAAAACGTATGTACGACACAAAAATTACTCACATTTTTTCCGCAACTTTTCGTTGTAACCCGCAAATGGCAGGCTAGGAAGAGGGGAACTTGGGAATCTACATAGACAGTCTATTCCGTTCCCAACTTTCCTCCAATTTTGAGGCATTGGGTGTGGTGTGGCGGAACTTTTGCCTTGTCTCTCAGCTTCACGCTGTATCCCGCACTAGGCAGGGTAGGCAGAGGGAACGGAAGTGAAACCTAGTGTTAAGACACTCCGTTCCACTTCCGTTCCCCACTTTCCGCCGAATTTGAGGCATTGCGTGTTGAGTGGCGGAACTCAACGCCGCGCTTTGCCTTATTACCAGAGCGAAGAAATGAAACATTAAATATTTAAATTGAAAATATTAAATATTTCATTTCCTCGACTGGAGATCGAACCCAGAACCTGTCGGTTACAGTCACACTCTTGTGCCGCTGCGCCACGACAGGCCTCAATTGCCTTGTGACTAGGGTTAAGAAATGAAAACATCAAGAATAATACGATCGAAGCAACGACCTGTCGTTTTTACAGTCACAAGCTTGTGTCCCTGCACCACAACAGACCTCGACTAATAATTTAAAGTTAATTTTTCAGAATAAAAGTTAAACACATAAAAATATTTTCAAAACAATGAAAAAAAAAGCAACCAAACGCTTAAACTACGATGCCGATTTTACAAGAAATTACATTTCGTGATAAAATAAATAAAGTATTATTTAGCTATCACATCGCATGACTGGTGGAATATTGACCTACCAACAGCATTACAGTGTTACGCTCGATTATGGCAAGTAAATTATGCAAGATGCTAATCTCGACTACTTTGACGTTTTAGCCTATTAGATATTGTTATACGGATATTTACTAAATTTCTACGCATATTCTTTTGGTGAGGTCAAATGGCTAATGTAGCTATGTTATTAACTTAACTTAATGTATCGCCAGCTATGGCTGCATTAAATTCGAATGACCTTTTCCGTATGCCTAATATTATTTAATTTTGAATTATGGGTAGAGTCAATCAGCCTGGCAACACTATAAGTTACCCAGTATTACTAAATTGGACCTATTTAAAAAAATATATTAAAATATTCTTTATTAAATTAAAGCATTTGTTATAAAAATGTTAGTATTATCAGTCTTATAGTGAGCTACATAATTTATAAACTAATAATATCGCAACATTTTTTATCAATTTTGTAAAAAAAGGGATGTTCTATAATTTTTATCTTCTGTCTACTTCCACGCTTTATGAACAGAGTAAACAAACACACAAATTCGAATTATTTTTATATAACTCCTTTACCGTGTGATTCCGGCTTCGAATAGGATCACCCTGGTACTGATGGTGTCGTAAGAGGCGACTAAAGTGCGTGTGGTAGAGTCACGTTGCCAGTAATGGCAACACGCATGCAGTCTCGACCGGATTATTACCACCCCCGGCATTTAAGACTGGCGTTAAGTAGTGGCTTTAGCCACTGCGTTTCGAATTAGGTAATGCCGGGCCCCGGTGCCCTTCCACCTTAAAGGACGGCAACGCTCCTGTAGCTCCTCTAGAGTTACACAGGGCCGTGGGCGACTGTGATCACTTACCATCAGGTGACCCGTACGCTCGTTTGCCGTCTTTTTCATAAAGTAAAATATATATATATTTTTTAAATTATCTAGTAAATACTAAATAAAATCTACCTTTGGTTCGAAAGGCACGCCTGCTGAGAAGACCCGACAAGAAACTCTTAATTATAAATGAAACGAAATTAACCGAATTACCCGCGTATATTGAAATTTGTATATTTTAGAACGTTTCGTTTCGAACACTTTGCAATAGTATGTAAATATATTAAATAGTCCGTTCAGTTATGACTTAGACATGTTCAGAAAGCTTATAAAAGTAGCAAACATAAATTAGCGATCATCTTAAAACATACTTTTTCTTTTATTTTATTACACTACAATTATAAGTATGTAATGTTTTTTTTCTGTGATATACTTACTGATACCGATATGCTAAATTTCTGTTTCGAAGTATACAAAAAACAGTCCAAGACTCTATTTAACTTATCAGTAATAGTGTCGTAATCTAGTCCATTAACATATGAACACGTCAGTGATAGATTGCCTCCTGTGATTTATGCTACACATATTATATATAAAATAGTTTCTTATAAGGAAGAAATATTTGTTTTACTTGTATATTATATATAGTGAAAACGTAAAAAAATATTTTTTTTTTTATAAAATATTAATATTTATTTAAAACAACTGTTCTTACTAAAAAAAATGTTAGACCTGCAATTATTATAAAACGAGCCCAATAAGTACAAAGTGACATTTGTGTGCTTATCGTACTTAATATAAGAAAGGCGGTAAACCAAATGAAAAAACTATTTCGATTGCTCAAAGAGGATTCCATAAAAAGAAGTATTTTTTGTTTTACGTTTTATTTATTTACTAACAACCCTTCACGCGAATGCACTCTTGAACTAGGTATATGAATATTCATTTAATATTATTTTAGTGTATTTGTTTATTGGTTGGTGATTTTAGTATAATCATCTAAATATACCGTTATATTTACGTATCACGTATTATTTGTATTTTTTTTCTTTGATTATGTTCGCAAAACAAAAAAAAAATTAGAGCTATTTAATAGATAAATGTTTAATAATTTTATATGTAACTAAGTATGTAGATACGCCAGGAAAATCTGACGTGATCAATCCATATCCTTCGGGAATTCCAGTTCCGGAAAAAGTTCAGGATGCAACCCACAAATAGAAAGACGGACAGACAGAAAAAAATCAATATTATTTAAATGTTTTGTAAATTTTGTTATATTTTTATTTTATAAACAAAAAATAAAAAAGCTGGTCAAAATGCGTTGAGAGCTTATCGGGAACATAGTACAGTGTTGTCGGTGAGGGCTACTTCTTGGCGGTTGAACCATCATGTGAGGTGGAGGCGGAAGTGCTTGTCGGAGTTCTAGCACTCCGTACAGTACAAAGTAAGTGTATTGTGGATCAGAAAAAGAGCGTACGAAGCCCTGATCGAGCGGCGTAATTTAGGGTCACCATCTAGAGCACTTGCACATGTGTGTCGTGGATTCGGAGCAACAATCTGTTAGAATGTCCGACTTGGCCCCACAACGCCACGCCTTCATGGCAGTAGTGGGTAACTTTTAATATCAACTGTGCTGGGGGCAGATGCAATAGCCGTAAGCCAGGAGTGGGAGAATCCGCTATGCGCAACTTTAACTTCCCCATCCCTAAAGAAGATACTCTCCATTACTATCTTCTCTAGGGATGCGGGAGCTTATGGTTGTCCTCCTGCAACTAGTTGAGTCTAAAGGTGCCCTAGGAGAAAACATGGGGCCCTCTGATAGTGATAGTGGCCTACAATATGCTAGTCTTCCACAGAGGTGTCGTAGTCGTATTAGCCGAACGATCCTGCACCGTCTTATATAGGTGGAGAGGGTTGCGGTTGCATAGGATGTAAAGTCGCACGATTAAGAGATTGCGTGTTAAAACGCATTCCCCAGGAAATTAGGCAGAATAACGATCCATACATTGTTACTATATTTTATAATTTCTAATTTCCCTATATATTATTTTTTTTAACTACACACTGTATCCTGCACTTAGTTATGGTAGGCAGAGGTATGGTATGTAATGTTAAGACAATCCGTTCCGCTTCCCACATTCTGCCAAAATTGAAGCGTTGCTTGTTGAATTCTGCAACGTTTTACAAGTGCGAAGAAACGAAAATATTTAATATTCTCCTTTCATCGAGTGGGAACCGAATCAACTACCTGTTGCAGAGTCACACACTTTAACCGCTTCGTCATGACAGGCTGATATTTCGTAAAAAATATAATTTAAATATTTAATACACCTTAGTATAAGCTAAATAGACACGAGACACTAAATAATAAGACGTATTTAGCATAATACTCGAGATACGCACTAGCTCCGCCTATTAATTACATACGACAATGCCCGTAATACAGCTACATGTCACCTTGATGGCAGTTTGATATATAATTTGCTTCTCGGTATTTATCTTCACTCATATCCATTATGTCTGAGACGTGTAGAGTTAAGTGACAAATCACTCTGATTTCTTATATCTATACTATTTCATACTAATGGATGTATCTATGCTATTTTACTTCAGTGAAAAATGTGTCTCTACATTTTTTTTTTTTCAATTTCAGTTGAAAATTGAAATTGTAAATTAGTGCACAGACATTTCATTTCAATTAAGATATTTCTCCCAATTTCCGTCGTATATAAGGCATTGTGTGTTTTATTATTTTGTATGGGCCCTGCCCATGCAAAACGAAGGAATGAAAACATTAAATATTTAATTTCCTATAGAAGGGGATCAAACTCATAACCTATCACGTTTACAGCTTGCTGTGTCAAGACAAGCGTCTCTTTAAGCGGCATAATTGTTAATAAAGCTATACATCTTATCCGTATAGTGGAGACGTTAAATAGACCATCTAGAGTTAAGACCATCCTTCACGTTACCTCGCATTAAAATTATCGATGAGATCAAACTTTTTCTCTTAAGAAAACAATTACAAACTATAAAAAAATAATGTAAACAGACGAACGTGTTTATTTTAATAATACATACGTAAGCGACATTGTGGTGGCGCAGTGTGACAATGTTTGACTGTAAGCGAGATGATTATGTATATTTATTTTCATTTTCTCGCTCTCGTCTTCTACACGGAATGCGGCGTTTAGTTCCGCCACTGAACACAAAATATAGTAAATTGGGCAAAAAGTGTTAAATGGGTATATTATTTAAAATTCAATAAATTCAAATTATTCTTTATTCAAATAGTTTTTCAACTTTTTCAACTTTTGAATCATCAAAATTGGTTTAGAATGTGGTTCTTCTGAGAAACTCAACAGCGACCATTGAGAGGGGCCGGCAAGAAACTCAACAGTTTCTATATTTAATGATGTTAGAATTTCGTTATTCAATACAAAAGTGACTATCCTGCATGAAATTCAAATGATAATAATAAATACTCTTTATTTTACAGCCAAAGATCAGTATAAACTACAATACAGAAGAAGCAAATGTACAAAAGGCGGCCTTATCGCTTAAGTAGCGATCACTGCCAGTCAACCGTAGGGCAACATCAATATGCAGGGTGTATTCAAGTAAGAGTTGTTAAATAATGAAAATAGTTAAATACATATACATATAAAAATACATATAATGAAAATAAAATTAAAAACAATACGTCATACAATATTCATCATACAAAAGTCCATACATATATCAATACACACATACATACATAACAAAATGATATGTGGCATTTATTTATTTTTTTATTTACAGTATAATCTTAATTAAATGTATTTTTATCCTTCAAATATTCTTGGAGAGTATAGTAAGCTTTTCTAGTTAACATTTATCAATATTAATATTAGATACTTCCTTCATATCCGAAAAAAAACATGAAGCAAAAAGTATATAACAATTTATATAATTTATTTTACTCTACTTTATTAAAGCTACAAATTAGTTTGATGTAACAATTAATTGTGAAACTTTAGTAAACCTATCATACATTAATTGGTTTCGGTGTGAGGAGGGTCTTCGCCATCGAACAGTGGAATATTATGAACTTTGTAACGGGTAAATAATATTTTTGTACACGTACGTAAAAGTACTTTACTTTTGAATTTAATTATTTATGTTTTTAAAGTGATTTCAAGCAATTGTCATAAAACTTTGTATAATAAATGGCGTTTCTTTGTTAGTTGTGTTTTAGTCTTTACGTGTTAACAGATGATCGATTTTGGATTAAAATATTTGACTTATATTGAACTTATTTTATGCCGTGTGATTCCAGCTTAGAATAGAATCACCCTGGTACTGGTGGTGTCGTAAGAGGCGACTAAAGTACATGTGGGAGAGTTACGTTGTCAGCAATGGCAACACGCATGGGCAGACTCGACCGGATTGTTACCACCCCCGGCATTTAAAACCGGCGTTAAGTAGTGGCTTCGGCCACTGCGTTTAACATTGGGTAATGCCGGGCCCCGGTGCTCATCCATTTTAAAGGCCGGCAACACTCCTGTAGCTCCTCTGGAGTTATACGGGGCCGTGGGCGACGGTGATCACCATACCATCAGGTACGCTCGTTTGCCGTGTCTCGTCCATAAAAAAAAAACTTAGGTTGTTATTTTTATTTGGAATAACACATTCGATAATTACTGCCAGAAAAAAATATAAAAGTGATAAGGTTATTTTTCTAACAAATTTTGTGGGAATCGAACTCCCATATACCTATAAAACTAATTAATTCCACAATAACGCCTATTCGCGACATTATTAACTATTCACCAAAATAGCCGTGAAAATGTCTGAACGATTACGCTATTTTCCATTGTACTTTCAACAATTGTGTACAATTTGATGAATTGTTACAACTACAAGTATAACAAGGGTCCTTTAGGCGTTGGCCATCAATTATCTACCTACTGTAGACCTTTTGTTGCTTTCATTCTTTCTTATACGTTGCTATTTGGCGTATTTGTAACTTAGTGGTGATATTTTTTTACTTTAAAGCAATATTTTGAAATGGTCTAATATTGAAAAAAGAAAATATGTAAAGAAAAAATATTAATAGCTTAGCAATCAGTATTAATTATTTCCATTCCTGTTAATGTGACTTTTGCGGGCCCTTGTGTTTCTATATTTATCAAGTGATCTGAAACTAGGACTATCAAAAATACGCCTTGACGCCTTTGATATATGGTGCTGGAGATGCACGTTACGAATACCTTGAACTGTGAAACGCAGCAGTGGTTCCTTTCTGGCACCGCTCTCTTTAATAATTAAGCAGCACCTTATTCGTACGTTATTTCGGATATAATGCGAAGAGGTGGCGAATATCTGAAACGGTTAGTCGTCGTTGAGAATACTAAAGACAAAAAACTTGGCCTAAAGATCAAGCTTTAACAAAATACGTCTATCATTTACGTCTATCTTTTTTACTAGAATATAACAATAGCAGGAATAATTTGTGACTAAATTACTAATAATAATAATAAATTTGACAAAGAAACCGGTGGCGAACAGTATAAAACTAATGAGAGAGACCAGTGCTTATACTGGGTATACACCTGTTTTACAGATCAACCAACCTAAAACTTATAAGAGTGGTTGGTTTTAAATAGACAAATATTCACAGATCTTTTATTACTCTTTACTAAGTACTTTCTGTTATTTAAAAAGTTGTGTGCGTGCGTGTGTGTGCGTGTGTGTGTGTGTATGTGATGTGTGACTTTATTTTCATATGTCTGATCCCATATTGTTTAAGTATTAAGAAAAACTTGTGTGTCTAATCATATCTATATCTTAATATTTTTACTATGTTTTAAAGTGTTATTCCACACTTAGGACAGAAAATACTAAACTTAAATTTAAAAAGCGTATAAAAATTTTGAACGAAGCAGGATTTGAACCCGCGCCTCTGGAATACCGTTCCAGCGCTCTGACCACTAAGCCATTCGTTCTCACCGAGCTCCGTCGAAATTCTTATACGCTTGTTACAACTTATTTATGTTGTTAGCATCTCTGTAGGGAGATTTTTACAAATTTCCGCTACCCAAAGACAACTCATAAGAATTATCGTTTGGCAAGAGAGTATACTATTTATTTTAATATTTTTACTATGTTTTAAAGTGTTATTCCACACTTAGGACAGAAAATACTAAACTTAAATTTAAAAAGCGTATAAAAATTTTGAACGAAGCAGGATTTGAACCCGCGCCTCTGGAATACCGTTCCAGCGCTCTGACCACTAAGCCATTCGTTCTCACCGAGCTCCGTCGAAATTCTTATACGCTTGTTACAACTTATTTTTGTTGTTAGCATCTCTTTTTAAATTTAAGTTTAGTATATCTAGGTTTTTACATTTAATTTTAGGTATATTGTGCATGGATTGATTTTTATTATAAAAAAAGGAATCCTTAAACGGAGAGATCATTAAGGAAAAACTAGTTTTAAAACAAATCCAATAATATTAAACAAAAAATATTTTGTTACAAGACAAAAAACGCGACTTTATATGGCGACTCATTATTAAATGTGAACAAATTTTTATAAAAAGTGAATTCTTTTTTTTTTTCAACACTATTTTGCAACATACAGGACTGTCAAAAAATAATTGCTTTATAGTTAAATTGGTATAAATTATGATATATTTATTAGTAAACGAATTAATAAAAATATCAAGCTTAGTAAAATTTCAAGAATGAACTATATTAATAATAAAAATAAAATTCTCCTAATGAATAATAAAACACTTATCCTATTTGATTGGATTGAAAAACAAAGAATATATATCAAACTTTAAAAGAACAGCATTTAAAAACAAATATACATTACAAAATAAGTGAAACAAATTAAAAGGCACCGTATCGATTTATACAATAGCTTCATTCGAAAAGCTATTATGGCGTGGCAATAAGCAATGAAAATGCACATCGTTGCGAGGAGCATCAAACAGGCAAGGAGTTAGCGCTCAAATTCAATTTCATGGTGAATTTACTCAACAGTTTTAGCTTGGCGCCCGAAGTGGGGCAAATAAAATCTTTCAAATTTCTTCTTCGGTTACGTCATATTATTCGTGTTGTACAGAATTTATTATTTAATATAATTATGTATTTTATGTGCATTATTTTTTCTATATTTTGTTTTCGATTCAGCCAGTGCTGTGTGACAAAAGGGAGTAATACCAACAATGCTGATGAAAGAAGACAATACAGAAAAGAAAGTCATTTATCACTACTATTGCAGCTAAGAAGAAGACAAATTAATTGTTAAGAACACACACACATCAACTTTACAGAACAGAACAAATTATAACTTTATCATGTTAACTTTTTTTATAGCACTGTTTTTGCTACTACATGTACTAATATTAACTTTTCAACTTATATCATATTACTATAAAATAATAATAATAATATGAAATATAACATTTAGATTTTTTAAATTAGTTGATTAAAATATTATTTTCATGAAAATAAGACAAATGTTATCAGATTTATTATCATAAGACACAGGTTTATCTTAGTGAAGGTATGGTATTTATATTTCATGTCGATAAATAATAGGCTAAGAAAGTGGCTAAGTTATATGATTGCATGTAGTATAATTTTTTTTCTCGTTTCAGTAAAAAATCTATGTATAGTGAGTTCTGCCATTTATAGGCAATATTTCAAATATTGGACTGAAAAATATGAAGACTGGAGTATCTCAACACTTTCCTCTACCTACTCTCTCTCTTATATTGTACATTATACAGCGTGAAGCTAAAACCTAAATAAAACTACGCAGCACCGTACAATCATAAAATTAAATTCATCAAGCTATAAACAAAACAAACATAAATTAACAAAACTTATCCGCCATTTAACAGCTCATTCTAAATATTATCAACGAATGCAGAAACGACAGTTGTAAGAATCTGATTTATTGCTTTGTTTAAGCGAGGGGAATCGCCAGTGATCTTTTGTAATTGAATTCGGCAGCAAATTAATGGCCGGCCTAAGTGGGCCAAAACCGCTTGCGTTTAACTTGATTTAGTTTACAGGATGACTCAATTTCTTAGCGAACTGCGTGACTTACCCGTATCTTAAGTAATTTAATTTCATTAATTTCATTTTTAATTTTATTTAATTTATTAATTTATATTCACCCTATACATGACATTTTCACATTAATTAAAATTAATTAACCTAATTTTAAGACACTCCGTTCCGTTCCTCGGAGAGGTGGAACTCAACGCCGCGCTTTGCTTTTTTTTTACCAGAGTGAAGAAATATAAATATCAAACATTTCATTTCCTTGATTGGGAATTGAACCCACAACCTGTCGCGTTCACAGCCTCACGTTTGTGCCCCTGTACCACGACAGACCTGAAATAAATAATATTTATATGTATGATGGATTTGTTGTAAAATATTTGGGAGTTTTTTAATAAATACAAATGTTGAAGGGATATTTGATTTTATATAATCTGTATAGTATTGATATTGATATTTTTAAATGGTTTTATTTAGTTACATTAACTTCACGCTGTTTTCTGCAAATAGCGGGATAGGCAGAGTGAGCCTAATGTTCAGACACTTATCACTTACTTATTACTTGCACTTATATTGCGGTTTAATGGTGGTATTTAACACTGCGCTTTGTCTTTTTACCAAAAAGAAAAAGTAATTAATTTCCTCAAATAAGAATCGAACCTAAGCATTACATAATAAGCGTTGCGTGTTAATGGGACGGTTATGGAAGAGAACAGACTCCTTCATGTCATCATTCGGATCAGATATATAAAAATGAGTTTCAAATCAAAAGGCATTACGATATATTAAAGTATTTTCTATAGTTTATTATACATCAAGGTAGAAAACTACTTTTAAATATTAAAAAAAAATAGTTTTTAGCTTTTCATCCTATGCCACTCATGACTTGGCAAAGAGAACATGTAAATATGGTGTTAAAACACTCCGTTCCAGTTAAGGCAATACCGTTATATTATATACATATATAATACATGTTATATCAGTAAAACATCTAAAATATATCATGTAACGTATTATAAATAGTAGATCTAAATACGAAATTCACATATTCTTTTCTTTTCATTTACAACGCTTAAACACTTTTAATATACAACCTTTGTATCTTGCTAGTAATATATTTTTGATACCGTAGATAAATGTACTTGTTCTGTTCTCTTGTAGCTATCGTTTCACCCGACAGGTGGTAAATGCCAGTCTCCCTTCGGAATAAAGATGTGAGACGTCTGAAGAATTCTATTAAAGTAAAATCTTTTTATTTCACCACATTCAAAGTAAAATGTACAATACATTTTATTTAAGTTTCCTTTCTAAAATGTGAAGTTAAATTTTGTTGAGAAATAACATTTTTATTTACGTCAGCGTTTTAGGTTAAGTCTGCCATTTTTGAACTGTTATATATATGTATGTGTGTGTCGATTCATAGATTAAGTAAGTTTTAGATTTTTATTTGGGATGATAGTTTTTCATTTCATTGAATCAAATTTAATCGGATTAATTGCGTTTATTGTTGTTGATGCCATCGTGGCGCCGGAGGTACAAGCGTGCGATTGTAAACACGATGGTTCTAGGTTAGATAACCAATCGGGAGAACGAAATATTTAATATTTTTATTTCCTCGTTCTGGTAACAAGGAAAAGTGTAGCGCTGATTGCGCCACTTATCACAGAAGTTTCTTATTGAGAATACCATATATATATTTTGTTAACAAGCTTCTAAACCCTACGTAGGCACTTTTGTTACAAAAAATCACCTCAGCGGTTAAAGTTCATTGAGAAATTTCCGTACTAAAAGAGAAAAAAATACTTGTGAGAATACTACATTTTTGAAATTTAAAATACTAAAAAGTATCGTAAACTTTACGATAACAAAACAATGTTTCTCGATTTTTGTGTCATCAGCGTGTCTCGCGCTCTCATCGTAGCTACGATGGGTGTCATTTGTGTGTAACGGGTGTATCGTCAAGTTTACGATAGTTCACAGTTTACATGATGCTTGAATGCAGATAGCGTCAGTTTTTTTAAGTCTCCCATAATTAGCAGTTTATTTACTTTATAGCTAATATCTTTTCCCTACTCTGTATCTCTGCCTCCATTATAATTACAAAACACTTGAATAAATTTATGTAAATTTTATATTTATTCAAAATAAACGCTACAAGATAAGTCAAAACGCTTTCTTAAAATTGGCCAGCAATAAAAAGGACACCATAAAATGAATTTAAGTATTTAAGCTAACACCTTTCGTTTCCGACACTGTTAATCAAATTATATTGAACCCAAAATGTAATTACAGTTGAGTGATTCCATAGAAATTGAGTTCTTAATTTAATTCAAGATTTACGCAGATTCTTCACTTATTTCCGTACAGAAATGATGTTTATGCCTATGTATAGCCAATCATTTGAAAATAGTTTTATTTGTTTTTTAAATATCGTGTTAACAGCTAATCGTGTCTCATAATATTTAATTTATACTTAGTATTTAAGAATTTTACAATACCTCCCAGGACATATGAGATTCTTATAAAATTCACTAAGCATGTGAAAATCAATATTAATAATTGATTGATTACAAGCGACCGAATTGTATGCCGGATGTGTAATAAACTTTTAAAATGTCACCTTTATTTTCAACTTTATTTTATAAAAGATGATGATAATGACATCATTATTTTAAATTCTAAAAGTTCATTACATATCCGACATACAATTCTGTCACTTGTTATCAATTAATTATTGGTAATTATTTTAATTAAATTAAGAAATGATACAATTAAAATCTTCTTAAAGACACTCTTTTAAGCTTCCAAAATTTGGACATCTACATGCACTTAGAAAAACACGGTTAATTTAAAATCGCACACAGACCCTTTTAAAATTTTACTTTATATTTTTCTACGTGAATAAATGAGACGATCGAATCTTTGGGGACCCAATGATCTGTAAGGCATTTGACAGTTTGCCCTGCACTTATCAAAGGGAATGTTCCGGAGAACTGTTTCACTGCACTACATCTGTTGCCGAATTTTCTATCGGAGCGTCAGAAGCTCAGATATTATTTTCATCATCTCGATACGTGGAACTCTGTAACTGTGTAAGCTTAAAGGCTGGTAACGCAGGTGTAGCTTCCGCTGTTCAAAGGCGTGGGCGGCGATAAACATTTACCATCAGTTGACCCATACGCTCATTTGCCTTGTCCTTTTCTTTCTTGTTTTATAAATATATTAATAGTTATTTAAATATTGTGTAATTATTTTTACTATGTTTTAAAGTGTTATTCCACACTTAGGACAGTAAATACTAAACTTAAATTTAAAAAGCGTATAAAAATTTTGAACGAAGCAGGATTTGAACCCGCGCCTCTGGAATACCGTTCCAGCGCTCTGACCAACTAAGCCATTCATTAAAATAAAAATTTATACGCTTTTTAAATTTAAGTTTAGTATTTTCTGTCCTAAGTGTGGAATAACACTTTAAAACATAGTAAAAATATTAAAATAAAAACAGTATTCTCTCTTGCCAAACGATAATTCTTACGAGTTGTCTTTGGGTAGCGGAAATTTGTAAAAATCTCCCTACAGAGATGCTAACAACATAAATAAGTTGTAACAAGCGTATAAGAATTTCGACGGAGCTCGGTGAGAACGAATGGCTTAGTTGGTCAGAGCGCTGGAACGGTATTCCAGAGGCGCGGGTTCAAATCCTGCTTCGTTCAAAATTTTTATACGCTTTTTAAATTTAAGTTTAGTATTTTCTGTCCTAAGTGTGGAATAACACTTTAAAACATAGTAAAAATATTAAAATAAAAACAGTATTCTCTCTTGCCAAACGATAATTCTTACGAGTTGTCTTTGGGTAGCGGAAATTTGTAAAAATCTCCCTACAGAGATTCTAACAACATAAATAAGTTGTAACAAGCGTATAAGAATTTCGACGGAGCTTGGTGAGAACGAATGGCTTAGTTGGTCAGAGCGCTGGAACGGTTTTCCAGAGGCGCGGGTTCAAATCCTGCTTCGTTCAACATTTTTATACGCTTTTTAAATTTAAGTTTAGTATATAGTAAAATTGTTTTAAATTCGCATTTTTTAGAAAATTTATTCATCTTTCACGCAGATAAACTCGAACAATCGTGTAAATAGCACAATATGCATTTAGACAAATACCGTCATTTTGAAATCGTAGACAGACAATTTTTTGAATGAATTTATGTGAATAAATATATTGATTGATTTTTTTTTTAAAAAAAAACAATAACTTAATACTCTCTCAGCTTCACGCTGTATCCCGCAGGGCATGCAGAAAGAACTTGGGAAAGTAGTGTTAAAACACTCCGTTTCACTTCCATTTCCCATTTTTTCCAAAATATATTGTTGTCTGAATAAGTTATTATTTAAAGAAAAGGAAACAAGAGCAGGAAGATAGAGACTTGAGAAGGAAGATAGATAGAGACTTGAGAAGGAAGAGTTAAAGATGATTGACGGATTATTCACGGAGAAGTTCTATTTCTGTTTGATACTTTTACGATGTTTCCTGGTTATGGCAGGGAATCAGGGTCAGCCACGGGAATCTATGTACCTAGTGATAAGACACTCCTTTGCAATCCCCACTTTTCTCAACGCCGTAGTTTGCGTTGTAACGAAAGCAAAGAATATTTAGTTTAAAAATATTAAATATTTCAGTTTCAGATGGGGTTCAAACCCACTGACTTTTGTGTTTTCAGTCACACGCTAGTGACACTTTTTAAATCATACGATAAGAGATTGTGAGTACAATTATTTTATAATTATTCGTCAGTGTTGAGTTACGTCATAAAAGCTTTTACCAAACTTATACGCATATTTTGGAATATTTCGTTAGTCAGTTTAAAATATATTTATATTAAAGTGAAGCCAAATATATAATTAAAGGAAGTATTAAGTCGTTTTTATGAGGAATGTAAAAATAATATTTTATAAATGTATAATCGTGTATAGAATGTCTGCCGCCATACTTGTTGGGTGCGATATGTGAAATTAAGAGAAGCCGAGAGCTACTTGGTTATGCATAATTTTATGTGGTTGGCTATGTGGATTGCTATGTTTAATTATTACTCGTATATCAAATCACGTTGCCTCTCAGTGCGATCCCAACCCAAATCCCAGTTTTAATAATTAGACATAGCACAAAGTATATAATGTACCTCGATATGTTGAATTTATTGTTATAATATTTTTTGATTGTATTTATTTAAACCTCTAATTTTAGCGTATAGTGGAGAAACAGGTAAGATAATGTAATGTATTATATTATAATGTAAATTATTCTTATGATAAATGCTTATTTATCATTGGTCAATGTTTTATTTTTTAATTTTCATTTAAGTTCAATATTGATTGAATTGAATGACATATCTCTCTTTTTACAGTAATAAAGAATTTGTCGCATATATGTTATATAAATACTGGTTTCTTCAATTCTTAAACTCTTACGAAAAGAAAATCTTTAATTAGGATTTTGCCATTCTGGAATCTTCTTTTAAGATAATTCCAGAATGGCAAAATCCTAAGTCAAATATTGTATTAGCGTATCGAAAGAGAAGAATGTAAATAATTAAAATAATAATGAATGGGAATCGAACTCACTACCTTCTAATTAAGACGACATTATTAAATTATAGTGCAGCACAAAAAAAAGACACCATACCGTTTTCATATTTTATGCAGCATTTTTATTCGTTTTTATATTTAAAACAGCACTAAACCTATTATCTCTTTAATAATTCCAGAAGAACGAAAAAAGTAATTCAAAACAAATGGTTAATAGATTTTATAGTCGGCTGCCTCCAGGCTTAATTGGTCTCCAGAAATTTCAAGTTTCTTATGCAAAGTTTGTTCAACGGAGAGTGGGAGATGTCTAATTACATTGGTTGTCGAATAATGATCGCAAGGTTTGAAGCACTGCTCGTAATGGAGGAAGTTCAACAAAGTCAGGCCATCTATAATTGATGGTATAACTTAAGACGACTTTTTATATATAATGATAAAAATTTAGGCCATTTTTGCCTTATTTTTTTCTGAATAATATATATATTTGGCTACGGCAATGGAAGAGTATTGCCAGAAAAACATATTTATTTGTGGGGTTACGGTTACATCTTTCTTATAGTTTGATACTATTTAGGTATACATACATTACAAACTACGAGGATAGAAATCAATATAAATGTTAAAATTTCTAGCTTTAGAAATTTTTCAACATGACTGGTAATTTAATTTTAATTTATTTATATCAGTAGACACTTAAAAATACCAAGGTTGTTTTTTTTTTCAGCTTCACGCTGTGTCCCGCACGGGGCAGGGTAGGCAGAGGGAACCCGGGAACCTAGTGTTAAGAAACTCCGTTCCATTTCTGTTCTACACTTTCCGCCGAATTTGAGGCATTGCGCGTTGAGTGGCGGAACTCAACGCCGCGCATTGCCTTATTACCAGAGAAGAAAATATTAAATACTGCATTTCCTGGGGATCGAACCCACAACCTGTCGGTTACAGTCACACGCTTGTGCCGCTGCGCCATGACAAGCCTCAAAGGTCTTGGGGATCAAACACACAACCAATCGCCTAGACAGTCGCACACTTGTGTGCCTGCGCGAGGACAGGATTCAATAATTTTATGTAAAATGAAATATTGTTCATTTAGAACTTTAGATAAAGCACTTACGCAATCAAAAAATAAAGAAATAAACCAATTCGAAATCAAATTTTTGGGAAAATTATTCTTAATTTCAAACAGAAAACACCATTATATACGAGTAACATGAATACCGATGAAATCATAAAACGTAATCATCAATGCGATTCTGTTTCACTGTGTTAGGTGCTTACTCGACTATCACGTGAATTAGTGAACTGTTAAACGTATTTTTTTAAATGTTTACAATCAATCATTTGATTACTTTTAAGTTTTTACACAAGAGGTTTTTTTATATCACTAAATACATTAGTAAATGAATTTTTAAAAAATAGACAGGAAAATTTCGTTCTAGCTTTCCTACTTAGCAGGATTTCTTTGGAATTGGTCTAGATTTAATTAAGTGTTAACTGGCAGAAATGAACATCGCGCAGTGATTATAAAATTGAAACCTAAAAATGGAAAAGTCTGTGTACTTAGTTATCTTTGCATTAACTGTATATGGACGCTCGATGCCAAAAAATACGATGAAAAACGAAAAAAAAAAACACACACACACACACGCAGTAAACTTTTATAATGAAGAACATATTGATTTTAATTTATCATGAATTTATTAATTTATTTATTTATTTGTTAAAAAAGACATACATTTTCACAAATACTTAAAAAAAGGTATTTTTTTTTATGTAAAGGCATTGCAAACGAGCGTACGGGTCACCTGATAGTAAGTGAATACCGTCGCCCACGGCCCCGTGTAGCACCAAAGGAGCTACACGAGCGTTGCCGGTCTATAAGGTAGATGGGCACCGGGGCCCAGCATTACCCAATACGAAACGCAGTGGCCGAAGCCACTACTTATCGCCGGTATTAAATGTACTTTAGTCGTCTCTTACGATACCATCAGTACCAGGGTGATCATATTCTAAGCCGGAATCACACCGCGAAAATATTAAATTAACATTTATTAACCAATGAAGTCTTCGCATAAAATAGTACAAAAAAGCTAGATGTACAGTTTATTCAAACAGAACCAGAAGAAAATTACTTAGAAACAGCCAATGACAAGTGATTTGAACATATTTAAATTTACAGCAAGCATGTTAATATCACCAAACGCATGGTCACAAGAGCTGCATACACGATAAATAAAAACATTTCCTCCATATTTAGTACATTTACTCTATATTTAGTAACTGTGATTTATTACGGACTTGTAGACGAGGACATCTCAAACTAATATTACTTAAAAGGTAAGGGGTATCAATATAATTACTAACTATTTTTAAAAGAAAAAGCTCGTCCCCTAGCCAAACGACGGTCCTTTAAAGAAGTCGGACTAGGTAATCTAAGTAAATGAAATATAACTACAATTACATTAAGTCTCAGGCATTTAAAACTTGAACCTTTTGAATACTTCGTAATAACTTTTCAAATTTATCGACGTTTCATAAAAAAATATTAAATAATTTCTTTGGTATATAATCACATTTATTGAGGCTAAAGTAATTTATAAAAAAAAACTTTGTACCATAAACATTTATTTCTTGTAGTGAAATAAAATTACGAAAGAAATTTCACGTAGCTACTACAAGAACGTAGGGAATTCCTTTCATTATTTATACGCGGTCTTACAAAATTTTTATTTGCTTCAGCCGTAACATTCTGAGACCGTAAATTTTATCGCCAGATTTTTCTTTCGTTTTTAGTTATTTTATGACTGGATATTATTTATATTTACCATTTAGTTTTAGGTAAAGATATTATTTTGTTTTTACAGTGGTTTTCTTTAAGACTTAGATTCCTGTAGTGTCATTTTTGTAAAATTCTAGTAACAAACTGTATGGTTTTTTATAGTGGTATGATTGCTATCCTTGATTATGGTTATCCAACATGATCACAAACTACAATATATTTAAAATAATAATTATTAAATTAATAATTATTAATAATATTATATGTTTATTTATTTAATGTTTTCATATATTCGCTCTGGTACAAGGCAAAACGCGGAGCTCCATCACTCAACTCAGCCTCAACTCTACGATAGTGGAAAAGAGTGTCTTGTCACTAATTTCGCAAGTTCCCTCTGCCTACTCTACCATGTGAGGGCTGCAGCATAAAGCTGAGTAATAATATTATAATTGATATATTGTTTATTAATAAAGCCCTAAGTTGAGAACTGTAAGAGCTGTCACGTTTACAGTTCACTGTGGTTCGATCCCCATTGAAGAAGGAAGTTACACACATATATCGTATATTATTTTCTTCGCTCTGGTATCAATGCAAAGCGCTACCATAAGTTCCGTCACTCAACACGCAATGTTTCAAATTCGGTAACGAAAAACGAAAGTAGGTAACGGAACGAAGTTTATTATTATTAATAAATTCTCAAGTTCCCTCCGCCTACAATACCATGTGCGGTGCCTACAGCGTGAAGCTGAGAAAAAAAAAAGTCCTATTTTGGGTACAAGCAGCAACAAGACTTACCTGTATACAAATTTATTGGAAATTGCATATAAACATTTTTCTCTATGAAGACATAAGATGATATATGAAAATCTACAGCATTCCAAAAATATAAAACTTGCAAACATTTAAAAAAATCTTTTTTTTTTTATAGCTTCACGCTGTATCTCGCACGAGGCAGGGTAGGCAGAGGGAACCCGGGAACCTAGTGTTAAGACATTCCGTTTCCTACTTTCCGCCGAATTTGAGGCATTGCGTGTTGAGTGGCGGAATTCAACGCCGCGCATTGCCTTATTACCAGAGCGAAGAAATGAAACATTAAATATTTAAATTGAAAATATTAAATATTTCATTTCCTCGACTGGGAATCGAACCCAGAACATGTCGGTTACAGTCACACTCTTGTGCCGCTGCGCCACGACATGCCTCAAAAAAATCATTTATTAAAATATGTTCACCTAAAATACCATCACTTCAGATTTTAACCCAAAAACTACTTGCTAACTTAATAAACTGATAAGCTACTTTACTAAAGTTTCATATGAAAAATTCCGGTCGAGAAATAAATTTTCGATTGAGAAAAATTGTCGGGTACAGTCCCAAGTCCTTCAATATGTCGTCAGTGAATATGATCGTGACATCGAGGGGTTGTGACCCGTATTTGTTACCGTAAGTAGCTTTATGCTGATGTTTTTAGAAAAATGAAGTGTCAATAAAATTTATTTAATTTGCCTTTTGTATTAAGGCCAAGGTTGAAATAATAATAAATCAGTTTTAGTACATCAATATCGCGCTTTATCTCTTCGTTTCGTTGTAAAATTCATAGTAACATAAATATGTTTTTACTATTTTTTAAAATGTTATTATTATAAAGACAACTCGTTAGAATTATCGTTTGGAAAGAGAGAATTATTGAATATTTTAACTATTTTTTAAATTGTTATTCCACACTTAGGACAGAAGATACTAAACTTAAATGTAATAAACGTATAAAAATTTTGGACGAAGCAAGATTTGAAGCCGCGCTTCGTGAAAACCGTTCTTTAAATTTACGTTTTGTATCTTCTATCGTAAGTGTGGAATAATACTTTAAAAAATAGTAAAAATATTAAATAAAATAATATTCTCTCTATTATTGTATTTTGTTACTGCATCAATCTTACTACGCACTGTAATCTTATGTTCATCCTTTATTTTAACCTGCCACTACAAGACACTCCGTTCCACTTACGTTCCCCACTTTCCGCTGAATTGCGTGGATAGTGGTGAAACCCAACGCCGTGCTTTGCCTTGTTACTACAGAGAAGAAAATATAAAATATTTAAATTGAAAATATTAAATATTTCGTTTCCTCTAGTGGGGATCGAGCCCAAAACCTGTCGCTTACAGACTTCACACCACAGTAAGAAAACATTTAGAATATTTATTTTTATTAAAACGTATTACAAATTAACGATCAATTATTTCGGTCAAGGATTCTGACTTCGTACTCAACGGATTCGTTTGTGGAATTACACGAGATCTTTTCGCAGCGGTTGAGAGCACGTTCTTCTTGCTGACTTAACAAAATTATTTTCAAATTGTAAATATCGATGGAACATTTGTTGTATAATCGAAATTGAAACATAATATTATTATGTTGTATATTATTTTTCTATACTTCTAGAATAATGCTAAAAGTTAAGATTATCGTAGTGCACAATGATGTGATTGTAAACGCAATTATCGTAGGTTCAATTCCTGCTCGGGGGAATGAGAAGATTAATATTTAAATTTTCTCGATCTATCTTCAACGCGCAACGCCTTATAAATTCGGTGAACATAAGTAGTTTACTGGGAACAGACTGTTTTAAGACTTGGTTCTCCATACCCTTACGTTTCCTTTTCTGTTATATGTGGGACGACGGCTGTCAGACGATGGATGATATATTAACTGTATCATAACAATCAGATATACTATGGAATATGCAACCACATTTCAATAATGAGCCTAAAAGCTCGAAAAATTACATAAAGATTCTCAAGCAACACTTATAAAGTAGTCTTAGGCAAGCTTCGGACATTATCCAAACAAATTATAATCTGATAACCTCGATTAATTGATCCCGGCTTCTGCTGTTGACCTTTTTGGATGACTCAATATATATTCTAAACAAGTAAGGATCGCAAATTGCCAAATTTACAAGTCAATCTTAGAACATAAATACAATGTTCTATAAGCGTTTCAAATTCACTGCCTCTGTAGTTCGTAGCAACAAAAGGCAAAGGTGGTGAAATTATGAGGTTTGTTGTTATTTGCAAATTGTTTCCGATTTTCCGTTGAAATTTGCCTCTAACTTTGTAAAATTTGAGTTGAACTGAGATTAATGTAAAGAGTTTTGTGTTTGAACCGGTGGTGCAAATAATAAGCGTTAAAAAGAAATTAATATTTTAATTTTTTCTGTCGAAAGTCATGTAAGCATGGTCGAACGCGCTAATTGGAGGAACCACAAGTTAATCTACTCAGATACCTGAATCTATCAGGGTATCATATTTATCGAAAAAGGATATATTGTTTTTATTACGACAAATTATTGTACTCGTGGTTAGAGTTACCTTAGTACTAAAATGTATCAATATCATAGGCAATTCTTAATTATTTTTTATTCAATCACGAAGGCATAACCGAATCAGAGTTTAGAATTGAAATCTACCCTTACCTAATATATATAAAAATCCTTGAATATTAAATATAAGTTTCCCAATTCTTCTAACATTTTATTAATTCGCTGCATACTCGTACATCTTGACTAATTCAACAAAAATGTGACTTATTTTGCAGGAGAGGAAAATTGTTGTTCATATGCCCTTGTTTATTTGTAGTTTTTATTTTTTACCGAATTTCATATTTGTATGGGTTGCAAAACAACCTTAACTCTTCTATGCTTGAAGGGACTGTAGACTTTGATATTCATTTAAAGTTGATATCTCATCATACAAACGAACCGACGCATTATAATGAGTTGCTACAATGGTCCATTTTTAAAACCATTCCTGTAACGTATCGTTTAATTTTTATTGATTGATATCAATTGTACTGTAATTTGAATAGCAACTTCAATTCTAATAAAAATAAAATTATATTTAATTATATTTATTGACCTTTTTTATCAAAATTAGTTTTAATTTTCTATAGATTTTGTTTCTTTGTGTTTAGCAAAAAAATATAATCCGATATTTTGTTGCAATTACCATTTTTGATAAATAAAAATGTTATATATATGGCCAATGCGAACAATGGACGATTATTGATAATGAACTATTATTATCGTTTTGGTACTTACTTTTGATTAAAAGATTGTTTCTTAAATTATTTTTTTCTTTTACGGTTCTTTTCTATTAATATTTTTCTTACGGAACCCTAAACGCGTCTGAAATTCTTAATGTACAAATCTTAAGTGCACTTTGTAATTTGCTTCACATACACTAACAAATATTGTGTTGCTGTCAGGATCATTAGTCATCTTAAAGTAGTAGTTAGCCAAGAAATTAATGAACGAGCATTTGTCTCAGTAAAGACTTATGTTACGACAAGAGTTATTGTTTTACTAACATTTGGAATTACAATTTTTTTATTTTTCTTTGTAAATTTAAAATTGGTGAAATTTTAAATCATAAATATTGTTGGTTAATGTTAATATTCTTAACACTAGGTTCCCAGGTTCCCTATGCCTACCCTGCCTCGTGCGGGATATTTCATTTTTGATTTAATTCGAGCTGCCGATTTTCTTTTAATATTTTAATAGAAAGAAACAACAAATCTTTCCTTTTCTTCAAATACAGAAAATTCAATAACTCATACTAAATATATTTAATGAATAACAAATCGCGAGTAGACTATAAGTCAAAAATATAATATTCCAAGCTATCCTAAACTTGCTTTATTGTACCCACGGTCACTTTTATATTAGAGGTGAAGGTTACAAATTCTATTGTTTTATTATTATTGTTATTATTTATTATGACACCATAAACTTTAAAATATTACGTGAGCATTTTTATGTTTTTAATATGTACGTATTTGATTAATAAATATTTCTCCATCAGCTATACATATGTATATCAAACTAGAACCTTTTTGGACCTTTGGAGTTAATCTATTTACTGAAATCGAGATAATTTATAATTTAAATGTGGAAAACACACAAACGTACATATACTCCTAAAATGTTGTACACGTACTGTTAATGATTAAATAGGCTATGATGTAGCAACACAAGCGACAAGTGTGGGTTCGATCTCCACTCAAGAAAATTAAATATGTTCATTTCTTCCCTCTGGTAACAAGTCAAAGCGCGGCGTAGAGTTTCACCACTCAACTCACAATATTTCAGATTTAGCAGATTGAACATTCTGAATACTATGTTTCCAAGTTCCTTTTGCCCAAATGTTATGTGCGAGACATTATTATCAAACTGTTATAGAAAAATATTTATTTTTATTTCCTTAAAAAGTATTACTTTACTAATAAATTCTTACATGAATCATTTTAAATGGTTATAATCATCCAAATTGTATACAAGCCTGAAGTAAACGACTTAGCGATGATAATCCGAACGCTTGAATACAGCTATTCGCATAATGATTGCTGGGACGCGTACGGAATAATTTAACATAACATAATTTTGAGTGTTAGTTAAAGATTTCCAAATCCAGGTGAAAGTGGCACTGTATTTGACTGTAAATATCATGGTTTGTATTGGTTTCTTACCTTAGAGAATGATTTATGTTTACTCATACTGCTAGCAAAAAAACTTGGCTGGCAATTAGTAGCAAAGGGATAAAAATCTACCGCTCATCACATAATTCAATATTAAAAATTTAGAATTTAGTATGTTAGTTAGTATTTAGTATGTTAACATTAGACCACTCCACTCCACTTACCCTGATACATACAATATGAAGTGAAAAATCAGTACTTTTGAAAAAATATTGACAACATTTATTATCGTCCACTGAGCTGTTAAAGCTCTTCTTTTATTCTTACTACAGTATCGAGGAAACATGACCGTAATTTTTAAGCTTCTCTTTCAACCTGAAGTGTCTATACATTCTGCAACATAGATTAAAATAGAAATAGAAACGAACTGTTTTTGTGAAATAATATAGTGAAAGCCGCATCAAAATATGCTACGTTAACTACCACTGCCTTTTGAAAGTCAAGAAAAAGGAGTAATTATGTGTGACTGTAATTATGTCTTATTATATTACATATGATACAATGCGTCTTTGTAGTGAGGTTCAATAATGAACCAATATAATATTTGCAATCGTTGCAGTTTTAAATCCTCAAGACAGTTTATATAAGTTTAAAAAAGAAAATTATAGCATTTTCTCGATAAGTTTTTCATAGCTTACATATCTTACATCCTAGCAGCAATAATAAATAAATAACTATTTTTCTCTAAAAATCACCTCCAATTCTTTCATATCCCGAAAATATAGTCGTAATATATAATATTACGCAAAAATCTCTTATTTTTTTACCTTTGAGAAAAAAAACGTAACGTTAATTTACACACAATATCTTGAAAATTGGCTGAAGAACGGAAACGGAAGTATGGGGAAATCTTAATAGTAACTCCCTCTATATACGAGAAAAAAATGTGAAATTGAGAAAGAAAATCATATCTACAGCTTAATCTATGACAGTATCGGCCTATTTTAATATGAATTTGAGGTCGCGGGCAGCGTTGTAAGATGATAAATCATGCTTTGTTGCTGACGACAAAAGAAGTCATTTTTAGGCTATAAGTGTTGTGCGCGGCCAACGTGTTGCTACCTTTGAATAATGTATAAAGTAAAAATGGTATGAATGCATGAGAAAATATTGCGACTATTTTTGAAGTGTTATTTCATAAGGAAAGAAAAATATTTATTTATAAAACGTATAAAAATTGAATTTAGTAGAATACATCCAAGAGTTTTTTTTATAAATTAATAAATATGTAATTTAGTAATTTTTGACCCAAACGAGCGATAGTAGTTTTGCATTAAACATACAACATTGTGACATTGAATTTTATTACTTTTTTTTGTGTTTTTTTTAACGCTGTATTCTGCACATGGCATTTTAGATAGAGGTAGGTAACTTAGGAACCTGGCGTTCGCTTCTTTTCCAGATTGTTTAGTCGAGTGGTGGAACACGACGCCGCGATTAGTCTTGTTGCCAGAGCGGGAATATGAAATATTATATTTCCTCGAATTTCTCTTTTAATTATTAAACAATAATTATTTTTATAGACATAATATATCGTTTACTTAAGTGTATATATTTTTAATAATACCTTAAAATACAACAAGATTTTGTTATTAGAGTATATATTTCTGTAACGTCTACTAAATTAAACTAAATTTTATCTTTATATTTGTTTTTTCGACGTTAATATAATCTAATCTCCACTTTTCTTCAGAAATAATGTGATAATTAACGGAACTTAACGCTGCTCTGTTTCTTTCTAGTGTGGGGTATTAAACAAAATTTACAGACCCCCTGAATGAGAATCGAATCCATTAGCGTCGCGTTAATGCCGTCAGATTTCTGATATAAAATTGTTTATAAACATTTTACTTTTCTATTTTTCTTTGATACTAAGTTGTTTGCGTATAAAGCCTCACGAAGGTCAAATAATAACAAAGTCACAATGAGTACAATGAAAGGTGTAGGGTATGATACGGTCTATAGGGCAATTTATATGTTATTGAATTTCTTTACTTTCAAAGATATTGAGCAAATATATATGGAGATAATGCAATTATTTGTCATGGGTTCTTGTCACTTTGACTTGGCACTTTTAACCTTACAAAAGGTAACCTTGGTACCCTTACCCGTTGGTAGGTGAAGTAAGTAAGTAAGTAAAAGTTAATTATGGTACTGAAAACTTTCAGTAATATAACTATAATATACTTATGTACGTATAATCTATAATTTTAATGAATCTCCAACTGGGCTGTGGAAAATATATTTTAAAAATCTTATAAAGGACGTTTTTTTTTATGTAATAGGAATAAAATAGTAAATTTGAAAAAAAAATATTTTAACTTAATTTTTATCTTGTCTTTTTAGTCTGTCATTTTTTAAGTAAAATTCATCTCCACACCGAGCAGTAGTTCAGTGCCTGGCAGCCGACGCAACAGTTGTGGGTACGATTCCCATACACGTACTTAAAAGTACTTAATATGAAATGTCTCTTAATAAAAGCTTTATATTATTTCAATATATTTAATATAATATTTCGTGGCGGAGGGGCACAATCGTGTGATTGTGAACGATAATTCCCACATCCTCCTTCGGTCCATACTCGAGGAATTTGTATATTTAAATTTTTCATTTCTTCCCTCTGGATACAAGTTAAGTCTGGCAACGGCATTGAGTTCCACCACTTAACACGCCCCAAATTTGGCGGAAAGTAGGGAACGAAACACGAGTATCTTAACACTAGGTTCCCAAGTTCCCTCTGCCTACCCTGCCATGTGCAGAATATAGCGTTAAGCTAATTAAATTTATATTTAAATAAGTAGGTATAATTTTTCAATCAATATAAATTTTCCATGTCTCAAACTTAATTGATCCCCCGATACCAATTGTAGATACCATTACAAACACTAAAAAGGGACGTTATATAATTTACACGAAGTGATAAGAGTGTGAGTTTTCATTCCGGAGTAGGCTCTGCGGGATCGTAAAACCCTTTATTGACGATTCGTTTCTACTGATATCCATGAATGTCTTATTTTAAGTTTACCTATTCTTATCTGTACGTTATTTTGTTCATTTTAAGAATCTGCTTATAGCAATCTAATATCTGACTTTAAACAGGAATGTTGTAGGTTATATTCCTTCTTCATTCCAATAAAAGGACAAAGCGCGGTGTTGAAATTCGGCGTCAAATACACAATGTTTTTAAAATAAGGAACTGAATATTTTAAAACGTCTTTTTCCTATCTTGCTATAAGCGATATATTATGTAAAATTAATTATAAATATATCATATGCAAACCATTAGAAGCATCTCGACCTTGTAAACATCGAGTTCAAGGCGTAAATCATTCAAGCTCCACTCCCTTGGAGGTGGATTTTTCAAAGTTAATTTCTTAATGCTCACTTATGCTTTGAGATTCTATTTTTTGTGATTCTATTTTTTGTAAGAAAAATAAATATACACAGTAAAATAACGCCAACTAATCGCAAGTTCTTTTTTTCTGCTTGATGCTGTATCCCAATCATCGTAGGGTAGGTGAATTCAGAATCTAGTGTTATGACACTACCGTACACGTTTCGCTCTTTCTTTCTGCTTAATTTAATTTATTGCAAGTTTCGCGGCGAAGTTAAACGTCGCGCTTTGCCTAGTTACCAGAGCGAAGAAATGGAAATATTTAATATTTCATTTTCTCGAGGAGGGATTGAACTACAGTTATACGTTTGTGCACCTGGGCTGTCTCAGATTTTGTATCGATCTATACAAATAAATAATCATTGTGTCGCTGTCATAAGTTAACTTATGGAGTAAGATCTCAGAGCCGTAAGACACAAGTTATTTTTTAAAGCAAATAACTTTCGGTTTCTCAGTAGTATTTTAAGTACTTTTTAATACCCGAATGATACTGTAGCTTGTCCGGTGATACTTGCGTATGTACCAGGTGAGAAAGGTAACTAAAAATCAGAGTCACTTAACTTAAATTTTTAAAACTGATTTTTATTCATTTTAATAGTTAGCTTAATAACATATAAAAAATCAGATATTTAAAAATAAATTAAGTTAATTTATTTTTCTTAGAGATTTAAAGCGTCTGATAAAAGTTTTTTACCCATAGAAAACGTCTGATTTTTTTTATATGACTTCAGAGTAATATTCTACAAAACATATATAAAAATCAGTCAAAAAATTTTAGTTAAGTAACTTTAATCTTTAGTTACCATTCTCACCTGGTACGTGACATTCAGTCGTCGTCGACTCGTCAGCTCCACAAATATTCGGATATTAAAAAGCACACAAGTGACTACTGAGATCCGAAAGTTTTATTTTTAAGTAAATAAGTTGTGTTTTAGGGCTCTGGGCTTTTTTTAAGTTGATGATTTAATAATATTTCTTCAAGTATTTAATCAAATTTCTTACTTTGTTTTAAATTTTTCTTTTCATCTTAGAATTCATAGTTATTGGTGTTATTGGTTTTGTTAAAAAAGGGAGTAATATATAGATATCAGAGTTACTGCAATCATACTCATCGTTAACGTATACGTCAGCGTTATGCTGTATCCCGCACAAGGAAGGTTAACAGGCCTGTAACTGTATGTAAAGTTGATTTATATAATTTTAACAACATTGTTTATTAAATCGTTACAGCATTTTTTTTAATTTAATTTAACCATTTAGCAAACTTTTTACAGAAAATTATAAAAGCTATTAGTAGATATAGTTTATATTATACTCGTAGATCTAACTCAATAGCATGTCGCAAAATTGACATATACACGACCGGATAAAAAAATTATAACATGTAGACTAGCTTTCATGTTGCTTATAACATAACATCAAGCTTTTTAAATTACGTCGATATTTGAGTAAAATAGGTCACTTGTATAAAATATTGATACCATTTAAAGTACATATATTATATCAGAATATCGTAAATTATGTAGATTTTTAATGAAGTACATATTTAGTTGTATTTTCAATATGTGGATATGGTGGCTCAAGGGTATAAGTGTATGACTGTATAAACGACAGGTATTTGTTTTGATGCCCTTTCCGAGAAAATAAAATATTAAATATTTTCATTTCCTCCCTCTAGTACCGAGGCTATATATGGCGTTGAGTTCTGCCACTCAACAGGCAATACTTTAAACTCGGTGGAGTATTGGGAACGCAAGTCTTCTTATCCTGCTGTGTGCTGGATATAGCGTGAACCTAGAAAGCAAAAAAAATATTTTTTTATTGTAGCCTTACGTTGAGAATGTGAAAGTAGCTCTGAATGCTTATTTTCTTTTATTTGATTAGTAGTTTTCTAAATAAATATTTTTCTTTCTTAAATGTGAATAAAAATATGAACATAGTTTATTATTTCTTATTTTTTTTAACTGCAATTAATATTTTGTACCGTTCGCTTTAACTGAATCGTTCAAATAAACATTGGTTATAAAAATTTTACCTGTTAAATTTGTAAAATTTCCAAAAAAATAAATAAATTCAGATGTTTTTAACTAAAATACTCGTAAAAACACATTGTATCGTTTCAGAAGAGCAATTTTAACAAACGGGAACATTGAAGCGCTTTAAAAATTAAGCGTTCATTTCGCATTTAAAATTATTGCCTTTAATACAAAAAACATTGCATATGAAATTTATTGCAATATCAGAACGTTGACTGTTGTATGGTAGTAGAAATAAAGATAAGCTAACGTGAAGATGAGATCTCCGTATGTTCGATACATTTATTTATTTTGCTATTAATGTGACAGGTTTCTGATCAAGCGCGATGGTCGTAAGTTCAAATTTGATCGGGCATTGCATTGGGGTTCAGACCCCACAACTTCACTTTCAACAAACATTGTCTCATATAGTTATTGTTGTATAATAAATGTCTTTAAATAACGTTAGTCGAGTTTTTAATCAAAATTGAAACGTTAATATTAACATTACTAAGACTCTGTTATCCATTTTTCCGTTCGATTGTCTATTCCTTTTTAGTATTTTATTTATTTTTGTACTATTTAAAATTATTTACTATTCATAACATAAAACGATTAAGAATTTTCGTGTAGCTTAAAAAGCGAAATTCCCCTTTGAGACTAATAATAATTGTAATAAAGTTATTATAATATCAAAAATTAAATATAAAAATCAAAAAATATATAAAAATCTACAAATTAATAGATTTTTGTCGAACAAGAAGCTTCGAATATAAAATCCCTGTGGAGCTTAAAAGCTACCTGATAAGCTCGATGTGCTAAACAATAAGGCGAATACACAAGTTTACAACATATAATATTTACTAACACTTTTAGTGAAACTAAAATATTTATAAAATATTTATTCTCTGTTTTCCGAGCGCTTTTTTTAGGTGAGAGAACAAAAAGATGTATTTTGGGACTAGATCTTGTGAGTAAGATGAATGGTCAAGCAGTTCAAACTGGACTGAATTCGTGAATTATTCCGGTTCCCCCTTTGTAGTCTACTTTTTAGGCTATCTTTTTGTTTCGGGCGTGTAATGTGTATCCGAATTTCATCTACAGTAATTAATCGGTGCCAAAACAGGGAACGTTGCATACGCAACACCCAACGCGCGGACTGCTTTCAGCAGGTAGAAGGAGTTTGTGGAACTCATCTTAAGATACTCCGTTCTTTTCCCAACTTTCCAGCGAATTTGCAGCAATACATCCTATGTGTCGTAATTCAACTTTACATTTTTCTGAAAAGACATGAAGAATGTCTTCTTCAGCGACACGTTATTACCTAGATTTATGGCTTATTTCCCAAGGTTTAATATATTTATTTTTCTTAAAATAGGCAGATTTATGCCTTTCTTTGGGTAGGCAGAGGAACCTAGTGTTAAAAAATACAATTCAATATCAATTTTTCTGTCAATTAAAACATACAGACGACAGTGAGGACATAGGCTAAGCAAATCTTCCTTCCATGTGTAGATTAGAGTAGTGCGGATATTGTATCATGTTACACTCAGCTGTGCAAAATTTAATGACTGATGTCTTCATACTTATGAAGACATCTAAAAAATATTTAGTTTTTAGAGATATTAGGTTTATATCCATTCAGTTTGTACGTTCTTTATATTTTTTATATGTTATTGTAAATAAAGTTATTTGACTTTTTTTTCGTAAATGTGGATTAACACTTTAAATAGGTTACACTTTTAAATTATTAATATATAATATTAACAACATAGAATATAATATTTTTTATACTATTTTAATAATAATAATCTTTTAAAATAACGACAACAAAATGCAGAGAAAACATTTATATAACATTTTGGTCTTGGAGTTTTAAAAAATAATGAATTATGTGATAATTATTTTTTTATTTAATTTTTTTTCAAATAAAGACGCGTGATGTGACAAGCGTCAAGTGTTAACGCGACACGTTATAGATTTGACCGCCTGTCAATATAATAAAATATTTTGCATATTTACATTTTTTCGCCCCGTTCTTGTTCTATATATACCTAAAAATGGGTATGTATTATTGTATGTATTATAAATATTATTTCAATCATTTTCTTAATGTTTTATTCACATATTAAAAATATTTTGAAACTATTAAAAATTTCATCGTAACGAGACCCAATCCAAATCCGCAGCTTTTAAAAAGTCAAGACAAGACAACGACTGTCTGTAAACAGTTATTGGTTCAATTCTCTTTCTCTTCAATAGTATATAAACTATTCTCATTATCTATATATTGGTCTGTAAATTAATTATATATCTTGACATAATATTTACTGATACTTAAATATAAAATTGTAATTATCAACGAAATAAGTTCCCTTTCATATAACAACGACCTCAATAGTGCGGTTCGTTGGAAATGTATCAAGCGAGTACAGTAGTTTTATTTCATTTATTTATAAATTATATATTTATCTGATTTGTAGTTAATGAAGCGTCAATTTTGGTAATGTACCTATACAGGGTTATTCGTGATTCGATCAATTCTCGTGAAGAGCATACAAATTGATCGCTGAGTGATTTGGACTTATAGGTGAAAATAATATAATTATCGTGTGACTGAAAAATAATAGATAGAGGCTCGATTTCCACTGAGCCTAGAGAATACAACGCGTATAAAATCGAGATACCGAAAACTAAGTTACCTCTCTTTCTTAAGGATAACTTTTGGCCGGAGGGTATAACTTTCCGTAAATTTATTGATTTTAAAAAGAAAAAAGATGGAGGATATGCCAATAAATAATAATAATAATAGGGAAACATGTACTCGTATGGTAACTTTTAATTGTAAGTCGATTAAGAGATCTATAGACGGAGTGAGAATGTTATGTCGGAGTGCTGACTTGGTTATTTCCCCAGGACCTGCCTTTCTTGGGGACGGTGGATGGAGACTTCGGCAGTACGGGAACAACAGCTATGGACACAGGTGCTGGCCTTATCGCGGGACGGCCCTTTGGGGGAGTAGCGCTTTTGTGGAGATCTAGTGCTTTTCCGTGTGTTTCTGTGGTTGAGTGTTTTAACCCTCGCATATGTGCTATTAAAATATCCCTTAGCAGCAAATCCATTGTTGTATGTAGTGTATACATGCCTACTAATAGCAGTGAAAATCTGACGGAATTTACGGACTGTCTTAGTGCGCTTAGTGCAATCATTGACGAGTGTGCTGTGGAGTCAGTTTTTATGCTGGGTGATTATAATGCCCATCCATGTGAGTTGTTTTACAGTGAGTTAGAAAATTTTTGTGCAGAACAGTCGTGGATCTGTGCGGATGTACGTAAGTTACAAATTTTACCGCAGACTTTTACCTTTGTTAGTGATGCACATGGCAGTAGGAGATGGTTGGATCACTATGTAGTTACAGAGGCAGCATGGGAATGTATCAGTAGTATTTCTGTAATATATGATATGTATTGGTCTGATCATCTCCCGCTTACCATTAATTGTAATTTACAGTTAACTTTAGGTAAAGTGAACTTTAATAAATTTTTTATTAATAAAATTAAGTGGGGAAATAGAAACAAAGAACAAATTGATTGTTATTTTAATATTTGTAACGATAAGTAAAAACAGATTATCCTTCCTATTGAGGGTGAAATTTGTTTTAAAAAGTTTTGTAATAATAAAAGTCATAGGTCTATTATTGATAAATTCTACAACTCCTTGATATCAATATTATCTAAAGCAGCTACAGTATCTTATGACATTAAGGGAAAAAACTCGAATGCTCGTTTTCCAGATAGGCTAAGAGGCTGGAATATACATGTAAATGATGCGCATAGGGAAGCCAGATCTAAGTTCCTTATGTGGGTTTGGTATGGCAAGCCCAATAGTGGTGCTCTGTATAATGAAATGGTAAATAGTCGTAAAATATTTAAAAGTAGACTTAAATGGTGCCAAAATCATCAAGTACAAATAAGGATGGATCCGCTTGCATCGCATCACAGTAAGGGTGATTTCGGAAAATTTTGGAAATGCACTAATAAACTAAGTGCTGGACCGGGGTTGTCAGCAGTTATTAATGGCATGAGTGAGCCCAAAATTATAGCAAACCTCTTTAGGAAACAGTTTACTGCTCAGTCTTCACAGGGGTCGCCTGTGGGGGTGCACGACGCTGAGATTGTTTTAAACTACATTAATACGTCTGTAAACGCTAAAACGGTTACAAAAATTATACAGTCAATGACTAGAGGCAAATCACCTGGCCACGATAGTCTCAGCGTCGAGCACCTGCAGCACGCGGGCCCTCGCCTTGCTGTTTTGATAGCATTTCTTTTTAACTTGTGTATAGTTCATTCATACTTACCCCCGAATTTGATGAGAACGGTCGTGGTACCGATAGTCAAAAATAAAACAGGAGATTTAGCTAACAGTTCGAATTATAGGCCTATTTCTTTAGCAACAATCGTTGCGAAGATACTTGACAGTGTGCTCAATGCTCAGTTAGATTGTTATTTGCGCATTAACGAACTGCAGTTCGGATTTAGACCTCAGTTGTCCACAGAAAGCGCAATTCTGAGCTTAAAGCACGCTGTCGGTTATTATACAAAAAGAAGCACTCCTGTATATGCCTGCTTCTTAGACCTGTCGAAAGCTTTCGATCTAGTCATATATAACATCTTATGGGAAAAGCTAAATCAGGTGGGAATGCCTGCTGAACTGATTTTATTGTTTAAATATTGGTATAATAATCAACTAAATTCTGTTAAGTGGGCAAACCAATACTCGGAGCCGTATAGATTGGAATGTGGGTTAAGACAGGGAGGCTTGAGCTCCCCTAAGCTTTTTAACCTCTATGTCAATGCGCTGATAGAGGGACTCAGCAGCATGCGTCTCGGATGCCATATTGGTGGAGTTTGTTTTAATAATATTAGTTACGCGGATGACATGGTGCTGCTGGCTCCCTCTGTCAGTGCTATTAGAAAGATGCTGGCTTTGTGTGAGTCATATGCTGAAGAGCATGGGTTGGTGTACAATGATAAGAAAAGTGAATGTCTAGTGTTTAAGGCCGGTAACAGACTGCCGGAAAATGTGCCATCAATTAAGCTTAACGGTAAAAATCTTGTTAGAGTACACCAATTCAAGTATCTGGGCCACATTGTCACAGAAGATCTAAAGGATGATTTAGATATTGAGCGAGAGCGCAGGGCGTTGTCGATCAGGGCGAACATGTTGGCTCGCAGATTTGCTCGTTGTTCAATACCAGTGAAGATCACGCTTTTTAAAGCCTACTGCACTTCTTTTTATACGAGCAGTCTGTGGGTCAACTATACTCAGAGGTCGTATAACGCCTTGCGTGTTCAATACAATAATGCCTTCAGGGCATTGCTGGGGCTGCCGCGGTACTGTAGCGCGTCGAGTATGTTCGCACACGCAGGGGTCGACAGTTTCCCGGCCATTATCCGTAAAAAGGCAAGCTCACTTTTAATGCGAGTGCGCGGCAGCCGCAACAGTATCTTGAAGGCCATTGCTGTCGGTGGGGACTGTCCACAGATTGAGCATATGTGTGACATAACTAGGTCACTTTTAGTTATAAGTACTAACACTAGATATTAAGCTTTATTGTAATTTACTAACTTTTATGGATCTTTGAGTGTCCGATTAATAAACATTTTTATTTATTTTTTTATTTATTTATTTTTTTTTTCACTTCAAATCTTGTTGAATTAAGCCTACTGAGCTATGCGAGCACGATGCCAGCGTATTTTTTTAGTTTCGTTTACTGTATGTGAATGCCTGTTAGGATGAAACATCGAATCTGATAGTTAGTGTCAGCACTACCCGAGCTCTAAGCGAAATATTTGTAGTATTTCTTTATTATTATATAATTTAATTTAAATACTTTCTTATAAAAATAATTTTGTAATATTATTAAAGTAAAAAAAATGAAACCATGTTGCTACCGACAGTGTTATACCGCAGCGAAAGGTGGATGTAACAGAAAAATAATGTACCTAAGTAAGATGAACACTGTAGAGATGCGATCTCTTCGTCGGATATGTCGAAGTCAGTTTACCTGATCGCATACTCATTTAAGAGAAACACAGAATGGTACCTACCGTTCTGTGTATCTCTTCATTCTCACTGTGACATCCACGCTAGTACCTATTAGCGTGGATGTCACATTGAGAAGAAGAACGTGCTCAGGTGGCTATAGTGGACACGGCGAGCGAATGAGTGAAGAAAGAATGGCAAAAAAGATTTACGAAGGAAAAGTGAGTGGTATGAGAGGGAGAGGGAGACGTCGTGCTTAGAGGCGAAACTTAATGCTGCACTTTGCATCGATACCAGAACGAAGAACGTAAATATTTGCTTTCTCTCAGTCGAAATCGAGCTCTCTATCCATTATTTTTCAGTCACACGATAATTATATTATTTCCACCTATAAGTACAAATCACTCAGCGATCAATTTGTATGCTCTTCACGAGAATTGATCGAATCACGAATAACCCTGTATAGGTACATTACCAAAATTGACGCTTCATTAACTACAAATCAGATAAATATATAATTTATAAATAAATGCAATAAAACTACTGTACTCGCTTGATACATTTCCAACGAACCGCACTATTGAGGTCGTTGTTATATGAAAGGGAACTTATTTCGTTGATAATTACAATTTTATATTTAAGTATCAGTAAATATTATGTCAAGATATATAATTAATTTACAGATCAATATATAGATAATGAGAATAGTTTATATACCATTGAAGAGAAAGAGAATTGAACCAATAACTGTTTACAGACAGTCGTTGTCTTGTCTTGACTTTTTAAAAGCTGCGGATTTGGATTAGGTCTCGTTACGATTAAATTTTTAAAAGTTTCAAAATATTTTTTAATATGTGAATAAAACATTAAGAAAATGATTGAAATAATATTTACAATACATACAATAATACATACCCATTTTTAGGTATATATAGAACAAGAACGGGGCGAAAAAATGTAAATATGCAAAATATTTTATTATTTTGACAGGCGATCAAATCTACAACGTGTCGCGTTAACACTTGACGCTTGTCACATCACGCGTCTTTATTTGATAAAAAAATTAAATAAAAAAATAATTATCACATAATTCATTATTTTTTAAAACTCCAAGACCAAAAAGTTATATAAATGTTTTCTCTGCATTTTGTTGTCGTTATTTTAAAAGATTATTATTATTAAAATAATATAAAAAATATTATATTCTATGTTGTTAATATTATATATTAATGATTTAAAAGTGTAACCTATTTAAAGTGTTAATCCACATTTACGAAAAAAAAGTCAAATAACTTTATTTACAATAACATATAAAAAACATAAAGAACGTACAAACTGAATGGATATAAGCCTAATATCTCTAAAAACTAAATCTTTTTTAGATGTCTTCATAAGTATGAAGACATCAGTCATTAAATTTTGCACAGCTGAGTGTAACATGATGCAATATCCGCACTACTCTAATCTACACATGGAAGGAAGATTTGCTAAGCCTATGTCCTCACTGTCGTCTGTATGTTTTAATTGACAGAAAAATTGATATTGAATTGTATTTTTTAACACTAGGTTCCTCTGCCTACCCAAAGAAAGGCATAAATCTGCCTATTTTAAGAAAAATAAATATATTTAACCTTGGGATATAAGCCATAAATCTAGATAATAACGGGTCGCTGAAGAAGACATTCTTCATGTCTTTTCAGAAAAATGTAAAATTGAATTACGACACATAAGATGTATTGCTGCAAATTCGCTGGAAAGTTGGGAACAGAATGGAGTGTCTTCAGATGAGTTTCACAAACTCCTTCTACCTGCTGAAAGCAGTCCGCGCGTTGGGTGTTGCGTATGCTCATGTCAGATTAAAAATGTGTTAGAATGAATAATTTCAACGTTCCCTGTTTTGGCACCGATTAATTACTGTAGATGAAATTTGGATACACCACACGCCCAAAACAAAAACATAGCCCAAAAAGTAGACTACAAAGGGGGAACCGGAATAATTCACGAATTCAGTCCAGTTTGAACTGCTTGACCATTCATCTTACTCACAAGATCTAGTCCCAAAATACATCTTTTTGTTCTCTCACCTAAAAAAAGCGCTCGGAAAACAGAGAATAAATATTTTAGTTTAAATATTTTATAAATATTTTAGTTTCACTAAAAGTGTTAGTAAATATTATATGTTGTAAACTTATTGTTTAGCACATCGAGCTTATCAGGTAGCTTTTAAGCTCCACAGGGATTTTATATTCGAAGCTTCTTGTTCCACAACAATCTATTAGTATATAGTTTGAAGATTTTTATATATTTTTAGATTTTTATATTTAATTTTTGATATTATAATAACTTTATTACAGTTATTATTCAAAAGGGAGTTTTGCTTTTTAAGCTACATTAAAATTCTTAATCATTCAATGTTATGAGTAGTAAATAACTTTAAATAGGACAAAAATAAATAAAATACTAAAAAAGAATAGACAATCATTAGTAATGTTCATATTAACGTTTCAATTTTGATTATAAAATCCTAAAAATAAGTGTTACTTGACATAGGGATTTCTACGCTAACTCGACTAACGTTATTTAAAGCCATTTATTATACAACAATAACTATATAAGACAATGTTTGTTGAAAGTGAAGTTATGAGGTCTGAACCCCAATGCAATGCCCGATCAAATTTGAACTTACGACCATCGCGCTTGATCAGAAACCTGTCACATTAATAGCAAAATAAATAAATGTATTGAACATACGGAGATCTCATCTTCACGTTAGCTTATCTTTATTTATACTACCATACAACAGTCAACGTTCTGATATTGCAATAAATTTCATATGCAATGTTTTTTGTATGAAAGGCATTAATTTTAAATGCGAAATGAACGCTTAATTTTTAAAGCGCTTCAATGTTCCCGTTTGTTAAAACTGCTCTTCTGAAACGATACAATGTGTTTTTACGAGTATTTTAGTTAAAAACATCTGAATTTATTTATTTTTCTGGAAATTTTACGAATTTAACAGGTAAAATTTTTATAACCAATGTTTATTTGAACGATTCAGTTAAAGCGAATGATACAAAATATTAATTGCAGTTAAAAAAAATAAGAAATAATAAACTATGTTCATATTTTTATTCACATTTAAGAAAGAAAAATATTTATTTAGAAAACTACTAATCAAATAAAAGAAAATAAGCATTCAGAGCTACTTTCATATTCTCAACGTAAGGCTACAATAAAAAAAATACATTTTTTGCTTTCTAGGTTCACGCTATATCCAGCACACAGCAGGATAAGAAGACTTGCGTTCCCAATACTCCACCGAGTTTAAAGTATTGCCTGTTGAGTGGCAGAACTCAACGCCATATATTGCCTCGGTACTAGAGGGAGGAAATGAAAATATTTAATATTTTATTTTCTCGAAAGGGCATCAAAACAAATACCTGTCGTTTATACAGTCATACACTTATACCCTTGAGCCACCATATCCACATATTGAAAATACAACTAAATATGTAGTTCATTAAAAATCTACATAATTTACGATATTCTGATATAATATATGTACTTTAAATGGTATCAATATTTTATACAAGTGACCTATTTTACTCAAATATCGACGTAATTTAAAAAGCTTGATGTTATGTTATAAGCAACTTGAAAGCTAGTCTACATGTTATCATTTTTTTATCCGGTCGTGTATATGTCAATTTTGCGACATGCTATTGAGTTAGATCTACGAGTATAATATAAACTATATCTACTAATAGCTTTTATAATTTTCTGTAAAAAGTTTGCTAAATGGTTAAATTAAATTTAAAAAAATGCTATAACGATTTAATAAACAATGTTGTTAAAATTATATAAATCAACTTTACATACAGTTATAGGCCTGTTAACCTTCCTTGTATATATACAGCATAACGATACAGCATAACGCTGACGTGTACGTTAACGATGAGTATGATTGCAGTAACTCTGATATCTATATATTACTCCCTTTTTTAACAAAACCAATAACAGTATTACATATGAATTCTAAGATGAAAAGAAAAATTTAAAACAAAGTAAGAAATTTGATTAAATACTTGAAGAAATATTATTAAATCATCAACTTAAAAAAGCCCAGAGCCCTAAAACACAACTTATTACTTAAAAATATAACTTTCGGATCTCAGTAGTCACTTGTGTGCTTTTTAATATCCGAATATTTGTGGAGCTGACGAGTCGACGACGACTGAGTGTCACGTATCAGGTGAGAATGGTAACTAAAGATTAAAGTTACTTAACTAAAATTTTTTGACTGATTTTTATATATGTTTTGTGGAATATTACTCTGAAGTCATATAAAAAAAAAATCAGACGTTTTCTATGGGTAAAAAACTTTTATCAGACGCTTTTAATCTGTAAGAAAAATAAATGAACTTAATTTATTTTAAAATATCTGATTTTTATATGTTATTAAGCTAACTATTAAAATGAATAAAAATCAGTTTTAAAAATTTAAGTTAAGTGACTCTGATTTTTAGTTACCTTTCTCACCTGGTACATACGCAAGTATCACCGGACAAGCTACAGTATCATTCGGGTATTAAAAAGTACTTAAAATACTACTGAGAAACCGTAAGTTATTTGCTTTAAAAAATAACTTGTGTCTTACGGCTCTGAGATCTTACTCCATAAGTTAACTTATGACAGCGACACAATGATTATTCATTTGTATAGATCGATACAAAATCTGAAGTGACAGCCCAGGTGCACAAACGTATAACTGTAGTTCAATCCCTCCTCGAGAAAATGAAATATTAAATATTTCCATTTCTTCTCTCTGGTAACTAGGCAAAGCGTGACGTTTAACTTCGCCGCGAAACTTGCAATAAATTAAATTAAGCAGAAAGTGAAGAGCGAAACGTGTACGGTAGTGTCATAACACTAGATTCTGAATTCACCTACCCTACGATGAGTGGGTTACAGCGTCAAGCAGAAAAAAGAACTTGTGATTAGTTGGCGTTATTTTACTGTGTATATTTATTTTTCTTACAAAAAATAAATACACAAAAAATAGAATCTCAAAGCGTAAGTGAGCATTAAGAAATTAACTTTGAAAAATCCACCTCCAAGGGAGTGGAGCTTGAATGATTTACGCCTTGAACTCGATGTTTACAAGGTCGAGATGCTTCTAATGGTTTGCATATGATATATTTATAATTAATTTTACATAATATGTCGCTTATAGCAAGATAGGAAAAAAAACGTTTTAAAATATTCAGTTTCTTATTTTAAAAACATTGTGTATTTGACGCCGAATTTAAACACCGCGCTTTGTCCTTTTATTGGAATGAAGAAGGAATATAACCTACAACATTCCTGTTTAAAGTCAGATATTAGATTGCTATAAGCAGATTCTTAAAATGAACAAAATAACGTACAGATAAGAATAGGTAAACTTAAAATAAGACATTCATGGATATCAGTAGAAACGAATCGTCAATAAAGGGTTTTACGATCCCGCAGAGCCTACTCCGGAACGAAAACTCACACTCTTATCACTTCGTGTAAATTATATAACGTCCCTTTTTAGTGTTTGTAATGGTATCTACAATTGGTATCGGGGGATCAATTAAGTTTGAGACATGGAAAATTTATATTGATAATATTAGCAATAAAATATTAATAATTATGAATAATAATATTAACAATAAAATAATTTATTTCAGATTAACATTCTCATATTGTTAGTGTAATAATTATTAACAATTATTCTTATACATTGTGTTAGTTATAGTTTGTAAATTATTTAATTTTATTTGGTTCGTTATAAATTATATCCAATGTTTTTAGATACACACAATATACAATCTAGACGGGTCGTTATTGTCTTCAGAATGTGATTGTGACTACCCATCATGCATCGAAGCACGGACGATGCATTTTTTACGCATTATAGCGTGATATCCGTCGCGTCTGCCGCGCCTTAGGTATGTTCGCGGACGCGTGTATAATACACACGCGTCCGCGAACATTACTAAGGCGCGGCAGACGCAACAGTATTCTGAAGACATTAGTGTATTGTACACGTAGTGCGCCGTAAGCTTGACGCGTATAGTTCACCCACAGGCCACCCGAGTAAAACGATTGACAGAATGCCCGAAATAGGGAAACCTTGACATCCACAGTACCATGAGCCAGCCTGCGTGGGACTTTACTTCTTGTTACCGTCAGCGCCCTACATACTCTTTCAATGTTTTCATCATCGTTTAAGCTATCAGTAATCATATGATCCAAATAGTTAAACTTATTAACTTTATTTATTGATGACCCCCTTAGAATAATTGGCGGCACATGAGTTGGTGAACGGTGTCCAGTCTTAAATGCTATACTTTCACTTTTCTTAGCATTATACTACAAGCCATTTGCCGCCGCATACGACTCACAGATATTTATTAAATTTCTTAACACTCCGATCAACGTACTCAGTAATACCATGTCATGAGCGTAGCTTTAGTTATTGGCACATTGTCCGTCAATGTAGCATCCAACACGAACGCTTCTGAGTCCCTCTACCAGCTGATTCATATAGAGGTTAAAAAGGGTAGCGTAGCTAAGCCCACCCTGCCTTCCACCACACAAACGAGTATATTTATCCGACAAGGCACCCGTCCACCTCACTTGATTTTTTTGGTGTTTATACAAAAATGTAAATAGTTGAGTACATTCTGCCGGTATACCTAGATCCTCCAGCTTCTCCCACAGGAGCTCATGATTTACAAGATCAAAGTTTTTGGATAGGTCAAGGAAGCACGCCTATACCGGCGTTTTCTTCTTAGTGGAATACTTGACAGCATGCTTAAGACTAAAAATAGCAATAGTTTTCTGTAGAAACCTCCGACTTAAATTCAAACTGAGCGTCATTACGTTTCACATATTCCGTGAGGTAGTCGTTATGCAAGCCGTCAAACATTTTTGTTCTGTATTCGTAAGTGATATTGACCTGTAGTTATTCTTGTCAGATGTGTCACCCGTTTTAATTTTAATAATAGCAGACCGCATGAATACTACAGGTAAGTATCTACGGCCCAGACGAAAATAGAAAGTTTTATAAATATACGAAGTAGTTGCCATACTTAAAATGTTCTATACTTAGGCCATCATGTCCAGGAGACCCTTTATTTGTCATATTAGTAACAATTTTGTATATATCTTTCTCAACAAACGTAACACACCTTCGACATAAAATATCATTATTGTTAAATGATACAGAGCATCAACTGTGATTGCAAAGTGGCTTTTTTGATTCCAAAATTTTAATAATCCCAATTTTTCCTTGATAAATCAGATGCCAAGATATCAATTTTTATCTATTCTTGTTTATTTTGACATTTTCTCTTAAAATATTTCCTACTTTCTAACATTTCCTTATAAATGTTACCTTATTTGAAACATCAATCGTGCCTCTCTATGCGAGTCTACAACACATCTATTCCGACCAGTAATATAACCTTTCTTTCTGAGACATTTACTGCGACACGTCGCTGATGCAGCATCGGACAGAAAGCGTATTGCAGTGTTCAATACTTGGTTTATTAGTATTAGTAGTCTTATGCTTGGGATTGTTACAATGGTCATTACAGCATTGATTCATTTCTTCAGGAAAATGTATTTGTGATAGAATTACAAAATTCATTACATATTTCAATTTATGAAATATGTCTTTCACCTCATATTACTCTAATTTGATCGTTACTGTGCCCAAAATTAGGCAATATAATTTTAGGTTTTACATTAAACTAATTACACTTAAGCACAAGTCGAAGTATTCAAGGAAAGTGGTCTGACCAGTAACGTCATATTTAACACGTACATTATTATTTTTAATATTAATATTAAAATAAATAAGAGTATTGAACATACAGAGATCTCATCTTCACGTTAGCTTATCTTTATTTATACTACCATACAACAGTCAACGTTCTGATATTGCAATAAATTTCATATGCAATGTTTTTTGTATTAATTTTAAATGCGAAATGAACGCTTAATTTTTAAAGCGCTTCAATGTTCCCGTTTGTTAAAATTGCTCTTTTGAAACGATACAATGTGTTTTTACGAGTATTTTAGTTAAAATATCTGAATTTAAATATTTTTTTGGAAAATTTACTAATTTAGCAAGTAAAATATTTATAACCAACGTTTATTTTAACGCATCAGTTAAAGTGAACGATACAATTTTTTTTTTATTAATTAACTGTAGGTAAAATTAAGAAATAATAAATTATGTTCACATTTTTTTGAGCTTTGATTTTAATGAGCTTAGCCACATTTAAAAGGAAATATATTTATTATAAAATATAAAACTATTAATTAAATAAAAGAAAATTAACATTCAGGGGTACTTTTATATTCCCAGGGCAAGCATACTTACATATTCCCAACTTATAAAATGTTTGTTCTTTAGGTTCAGCACATAGCAGGAGAAGAATAGGGGCGCTTGGAAGCTGTTATTAGGATACTCCGTTTCCATTAAGGCACTTCCTTTCCCCAAACTCCACCGAGTATGAGGTATTGCCTGTTGAGTAGCAGAACTCAACACCGTGTTATGCCTGGTTACTATAACAAGGAAATGTTTAATATTTCATTTTCTCAAAAGAGTATCAAACCAAAAATCTGTAGTGTTTACACCGCCACGCCATGATATCCACATATGAAACGTACCGCTAAATATGTAGCTCATTAAAAATCTACATAATGTACGATATTCATATATAATAGGTACATTTACTTTAATAGGCATCAATATTTCATACAAGTGACCTATTTTACTCAAATATCGACATAACAATTTTAGAAGCTTGATGTTACGTTATAAGCAACATGAAAGCTAGTCTACATGTTATCATTTTGTCATCCGGTCGTGTATATGTCAATTGGTGATACGGCGGAAAGTGGAGAACGGGACGGAGTGTCAACATTAGGTTTAATACTCCATAATTCATATTTTTCTTGCTAAAATATATATATATATATATATATATATATATATATATATATATATATATATATATATATATATATATATATATATATATATATATATATACAAAAATTTTAAAATGTCTATTATCGGTTATATCGACGGGTCAAATTCTAAAATACATCTTTCCCAGTAAAGCTTTTGTAAATGTACGTGTTAAATATGACGTTACTGGTCAGACCACTTTCCTTGAATACTTCGACTTGTGCTTAAGTGTAATTAGTTTAATGTAAAACCTAAAATTATATTGCCTAATTTTGGGCACAGTAACGATCAAATTAGAGTAATATGAGGTGAAAGACATATTTCATAAATTGTAATATGTAATGAATTTTGTAATTCTATCACAAATACATTTTCCTGAAAAAATGAATCAATGCTGTAATGACCATTGTAACAATCCCAAGCATAAGACTACTAATACTAATAAACCAAGTATTTAACACTGCAATACGCTTTCTGTCCGATGCTGCATCAGCGACGTGTCGCAGTAAATGTCTCAGAAAGAAAGGTTATATTACTGGTCGGAATAGATGTGTTGTAGACTCGCATAGAGAGGCACGATTGATATTTCAAATAAGGTAACATTTATAAGGAAATGTTAGAAAGTAGGAAATATTTTAAGAGAAAATGTCAAAATAAACAAGAATAGATAAAAATTGATATCTTGGCATCTGATTTATCAAGGAAAAATTGGGATTATTAAAATTTTGAAATCAAAAAAACACTTTGCAATCACAGTTGATGCTCTGTATCAGTTAACAATAATGATATTTTATGGCGAAGGTGTGTTACGTTTGTTGAGAAAGATATATACAAAATTGTTACTAATATGACAAATAAAGGGTCTCCTGGACATGATGGCCTAAGTATAGAACATTTTAAGTATGACAACTACTTTGTATATTTATAAAACTTTCTATTTCCGTCTGGGACGTAGATACTTACCTGTAGTATTCATGCGTTCTGCTATTATGAAAATTAAAACGGGTGACACATCTGACAAGAATAACTACAGGTCAATATCACTTACGAATACAGAACAAAAATGTTTGACGGCTTGCATAACGACTACCTCACGGAATATGTGAAACGTAATGACGCTCAGTTTGAATTTAAGTCGGAGGTTTCTACAGAAAACTATTGCTATCAAGCATTCCACTAAGAAGAAAACGCCGGTATAGGCGTGCTTCCTTGACCTATCCAAAAACTTTGATCTTGTAAATCATGAACTCCTGTGGGGGAAGCTGGAGGATCTAAGTATACCGGCAGAATGTACTCAACTATTTAGATTTTTGTATAAACACCAAAAAAATCAAGTTAAGTGGGCGGGTGCCTTGTCAGATGAATATACTCGTTTGTGTGGTGTAAGGCAGGGTGGGCTTAGCTACCCTACCCTTTTTAACCTCTATATGAATCAGCTGGTGGAGGGACCCAGCAGCGTTCATGTTGGATGCTACAATGACGGACAACGTGTCAATAACTTAAGCTATGCTCATGACATGGTATTGCTAAGCCCATCGATGGGAGGGTTAATAAATTTAATAAATATCTGTGAGTCGTATGCGGCGACAAATGGCTTGTAGTATAATGCTAAGAAAAATGAAATTATGGCATTTAAGACTGGACACCGTTCATCAACTCATGTGCCGCCAATTATTCTAAGAGGGTCATCAATAAATAAAGTTAATAAGTTTAGCTATTTGGATCATATAATTACTGATAGCTTGAACGATGATGAAAACATTGAAAGAGTATGTAGGGCGCTGACGGTAACAAGAAGTAAAGTCCCACGCAGATTGGCTCATGGTACTGTGGATGTCAAGGTTTCCCTATTTCGGGCATTCTGTCAATCGTTTTACTCGGGTGGCCTGTGGGTGAACTATACGCATCGAGCTTACGGCGCACTACGTCTACAATACACTAATGTCTTCAGAATACTGTTGCGTCTGCCGCGCCTTAGGTATGTTCGCGGACGCGTGTGTATTATACACGCGTCCGCGAACATACCTAAGGCGCGGCAGACGCGACGGATATCACGCTATAATGCGTAAAAAATGCATCGTCCTTGCTTCGATGCATGATGGGTAGTCACAATCACATTCTGAAGACAATAACGACCCGTCTAGATTGTTGTATCTAAAAACATTGGATATAATTCATAACGAACCAAATAAAATAAAATAATTTACAAACTATAACTAACATAATGTATAAGAATAATTGTTAATAATTATTACACTAACAATATGAGAATGTTAATCTGAAATAAATTATTTTATTGTTAATATTATTATTCATAATTATTAATATTTTATTGCTAATATTATTATTAATATAATTATCAGACCTCGCACCATGAAATCACACGGCGAATCCATTGAATACCTAATATTTTCTTATATACATGTTGTTGTTTCATAAATGTCTATAAAATATCTTAAGTCGAGTTAGCGTCGAAATCATTAAGTTAAGTAACATTTATTTTTAGGATTCCATAGTCAAAATTGTACCTTTCACATAAGTATAACTATAACTCTACTGTTCATTTGTCTGTCTGATTATCATGGCATCGTTTTATTTTTTATTTTATTTGCTGTCTTAATTGAATATTAAAACTATTTACTATTCTATACATTGAATGATTAAAAATTTCAGCGTTAAAATACCTTGACCTTCATATTAAATTAATGGTTTTAATTAAATATACTTAACAGCAAAACTTCTTTTTCAAATTTTTAATGGCTATCATAAAGCTATTATATTATTAAAAAATATATATTATAAAAGTCTATTAAATAATTGATTATTAATCAAACAGGAAGCTTCGAGTATAACATCCCTTTCGAGCTTAAAATCTACCTGATAAGCTCTATGTGCTAAATAATAAGGCGTATAAACAAGTTTGTGAACATTTAATATTTACGTCACTTCAGTTTTAGTGGAACATATAATATTGTTTATCTTGATGTATGATAAACGTGTTACAAAGAAATACGCAAATATATTTAAAAAATATTTAAAGTAATGCTTTTTTATGATGTATTGTCATGTATGTGTCATGTATGTCATACGACTATTGAATTCAATTTCTTACATTATATTTCATTTTTCTTTCCTTCTGTGAACTGTAATAAGAAATACTGTGATTAGTTTTGTAATTAAAAGAGTTAATAAAAAAAAAACAGACTTAACACAATCGTATTCATCACTTAAAAGTTTCATAGATTAACCCTTAGCCATCTAACATCTTTTCTTGTCAAATAACCCCCTAACCACGGTCATAGTGACCGCTTGTATATCAACAATGTTATTAAATTTAAAGAATTGTAAATTATCACAAATGAAAATAACATCGTATAATTTTGTTGTTTTGTATTCGAAATAATTTTTAGAAATTCTTAAAATTAACAATTAATGTATTTAAAATTTACTAATATAAATTGAGACACAAATATTTTAACACATTATATGTTCTTTACTTATATGAGATCAAAATAAGGACAATCGAAAAAATATTATATTTTTAGGTACTTAAATATATAAGTTCGAATATAAAACTGTCAATGGCACAATTTAATCATAATCAGTTGAAAATTACAGCACCCAATCCATCTGGTCATCTATTATCATGGTCGTCGTCAATGTACTTGTTGCCATCGATTTCAGAGTCAGAATGTTAGTCACCATCGATCACAAAGTCTATTGGAACTTCTTCGTCATTTGGTATTTATGGCACGTCCCTTTGTTTTTCCGATTCTGAGTCATATTCTTCTAACCAACTTCTGATACTTCGATTCCGCTCAGGTATGATAAAGCTATAAAAACAATGATAAAATGCTTTTAATAAAAGTACGCAACCACCTTACACCGGTCATCGTGACCACATGCGAAATATATTTACCTGTATTTTTTTACTGCACGCATGTGACTCCCGGACAAGCGTTGAACGCGATCCAATCGGGAAGAGGAAAAAGTACATAAACCCACGGGTGTGTTGACAGCGTAATAAAGAAAATATTTGAAAATAATAATACTCAGAGTCACAGTGACCGACGCCAGGTGGTTAAGGGTTAATCAAGAAAAGTATTTATTTTCGGCTTAACTTTTTATCCCGCAGATTGTTAGATTACTGTCGCATATGCCCGATAGAGTTGGCAAACAGAACCTGAAAAGCTTGTGTTAAGACACTCCAGTTTCCGCCAATTTTGCGGTATTTCGTGTTATGTGACGGTAACTAATAAAAAGTAAATTAAAAGTATATTGTGATTAAATTAAGTAAATTAAGCAAGCAACTTAGCGCTTTCTAATGGATAGGAACCTATTCCTTTTATCAAATTAAAATATATCCAATAGTGAGAACATAGGCTAAGTAAAGCCTTCTTCCATGTGTAGATAGTGCGGATAGCGCATCATAAAGTTGCATGACGCTACCTACCAACCACGATAGGACGTTGCACCCAGCTGTGCAGCAATTAATGACTAGATATTTTCATAAGAACTTTAAGAGTTCACAGGTCTATTCCTTCAGCTTGTACGATTTTATAAAGATTTTATTTGACACATATGTTGTCATAAATAAAATTGTTTGACTTTTTTTCCCCAAATATTGATTAACACTTTTGGTTATTTGGTAAATGGTTATTCTTTGAAATAATTTATATATAATATTAATATAAGAGTATAATATTTTATGTGTTATTATTTTAAATAATCGCATTAAAATGAAGTGAAAATATAACGTGTGTTTTTGGAGTTAAAAAAAAAATAATGAATTATCAATTTTCATTATACACTCATCTTTTTTCCTGAATCAGCAAGATTTATAAGTGTAGAACGAAACAAAAACGTATAGTGTGACGTATAATGTGATCTTGAGGTCTGTCGTGTCGCAAGGGCACAAGCGTGAGGTGTAAACGCGACACGTTGTAGATTTGATCGCCATTCAAGATAATAAAATATTTAATATTTTCATTTCTTCGCTCTGGTTGTGGGGAAAAGCGTGTCTTTGAGTTCTGCCATTCATCACGTAATGAAATTAAAATAGGAAATAAAAGTGTCTGATTGAGAACGGACGGACTTGACTTGCCACTAGGTTCCTGAGTACCCAGTAGGCAGTGGCCTAACCTAAATAATTAATGTAATATTATTATTATATGTTATTTAAGAGTGTTTTCCAAGAGTTGTTGTACGAGAGGAAGGGCAAAGAAATTAGCAGTAACAAATAGAAAATGCCTTAATTTTATAATAATATGTAAGGCAATTCAATAATTGGATATAGATATTGAAGCTTTTGTCAGTATATAATACTCATGTGTTTACGCTACTCATGTGCTTTCTATAAATAACATTTATTAGTGCAATATCTCTTAATAGGATTAAGTAAATCAATGTGGAATGCAATATGATATGTACAATTTGATATGATATTTGCTCAAGCACTATCTATTGTAATTATTAGATATTTCTTTTCTCTTCTTCCCTCATGTTACGTAAACGTACCGTAAAAAGTGTAGGCAAATGGAACAGAGTGTTGAGACGGAACTCAACGCCGTGTTTTGTCTCAATAGCAGGCAGAGCGAAGAAATAAAAATAATTTATTTGCAAACGTAAAATTAGACTAGAGGTAAATTAAATTTTTCTGTTGAACATGAATAACCATTTTTTAGCGTTTGTTATTGGAGCCTATGCCATCGCACCACGATCTGACTGTAAACATGACGCTTACGAGTTCAGTTTCCCCCCTCAGGTTAAACATTTTTTATTTCCTTGTTCTGGTACTAATTCAAAAGCGGCGTTGAGTTCCGCCACTCATCAACAATGTCTTAAATACAAGAAAGCCTGAATTTAAAAAATATGACAACTTAAAAGCGAGTTTAACGATTCAAAGCAATTTAATTAAGTAATTGACTCACCATATCGTTATAAAACTTAAATGATAATTTATAGCTTATATTTAACAAGGGTGGTTACAGTTTATTCAACGGGTGATAATATTGTAGTAAATTAGTTTATTAACACACACTTCATAAAAAAATATAAACAAAGAAATAAAGATTTCGTTTGTTTTAACGTTGTTTCTCACATTTTGCAGGGCATGTGTGCGTGCCTGCGTGTTTGTGTGTGACTTTGAGTGTGTGTGTATGTATTGAGTTGCGGGTCGTGTTTGGGCTTCTTAAGTGCCACAGCGTGAAAATGAAATAACTTATGCCATTAAGTAGCAATCAAATTCACAACCTTCTTCCTTCAGTGTATACTAAAGTCACAGTCGCTTTGCAGATGTAGACATTACACAATATTTTTTTAACTTCACAATAAATTTTGCACATAGTAGGTAGGCAGAATGTACCCGAAACCCCAGTATTCCCTTGATTTTCATCACATTTTAGAAGTATGACGTTTTAGGTGGTGGATCTCAATGCCGACATGGTATTTTACCTCGAAACTGCGCCACTCAACATACAGTATTCCGAATGCAAGGTATACAATGGGAACCAAACAAATCCTATATGTATATACGTAAACAAACTGTGCCCCTGTTATACAACAGTTATAAAATATAAGATTAAAATTTTCTTTACATGATTAAATAAGCGAAAAATATGATTAGTGAAACGTAAACTGAATTTGAGGTTGACATTTTTAGTGATACAAAACATAAAAACCAGCGGATACCATTACGAAATCAAACATTAAAGTAACTGACGCATTTGACCCTACACGCAATAAAGACATTACCTAAGAAGTATGTTTTTCTTGATGTTACAGAAATTTCTACTTTCTTCTTTAAATGTAAGGTATAATTTTCTGCATACGTATATTTTTGTAATAATTTGGACATAACTTTCAAGGAATTGACATGAATCTCGCTATTAGTGATCAAAGTAAACATGAGTACTTTATATTATTATAACTTAGTATAATTTGCTTGTATGTGATATATTTGTGTATGTATATTCAGTAACTAAATACATAGATTTTATTTTTTTATTTATTTAAATGAACGATTATTCGCATAACATTCATTTAATATTAGTCTTTTAATACTATTCTACGCCGAATTGAGGCATAGCGGCGTTGAGTTCCGCCACTCAAAACATAATTCCTTAAATTAGGCGGAAAGTAGGGTACGGGACGGAGTGTCTTAACATTAGGTCCCAAGTTCTCTGCGCCTACCACCCTGACATCTGTAGGATACAGTGTGAAGCTGAGTGAGTACTAATCTACACTTTATTTTTTTATTTTTCACACTGTATCCCGAACATAGCAGGACAAGAAGAAGATTTTAGGACCAAATTTTATGGATAGTTACACTCCGTTTCCATTTAAATACTTACGTTCCATACTTTCCATACTTTCCGCTAAATTCTGGCTAGCTAAAGCCTAGCCGTAGCTACATTACGTTTATTAATTCGATGTATCTCGACCGTCCCAACTGTCTTTACAGATATAAATAATAAGTTTGTTAAACAGCCAAAAACAATTTGAAAATAGAAGACAACTCTTAATTACTAAAGTTTTATGCATTTGTGGTACACAGAAGCTGCTGTCGTGGGATGGCATGTGACTGCAAATTAAATGGTTTCCAGTTAGAAAAATATCACCTGCAAGCTCTATATACAAAATTGTCAAAACAATTAAATTATTTCATTAGAGCTTTATGTACATATAATTTGTCAGCTTCACGCTGTATCCCGCACATGGAAGGGTAGGCAGAGGGAACTTGGGAACCTAGTGTTAAGACACTCCGCTCCACTTCCGTTCCCCACTTATAATATATTTATATAAACTTTTATTAAATACATTTATTGAAATGTAGACATCTATGAGCCTATATTACGCAATGTATAACGCTACAGTTATATCGTAACGTACACGACAAGTGTAAACATATCGGTATGTTTATTTTATACAATGCACAGTAGTGACAAATTTGATTCTCCAACACGCTTCAAATATTTGTTCAACGCCTTCAATTAGTAATTTAATAAAATATGTATAACAGTGAATAGTGAATTCCTTCCACCTTCCGCTTCCTAATCTTTCATTTCTGTCTCAATTTTCTAGTTTTCTTACATGTGTAATGTGTTGAGTGGTGAAACTTAATGCCGCGCTATATTTACTAAAACGTGGTAGTAAAATTAATTGTAATGTAAACATTTATCACATAGGGTAGGCCGAACAAACCTAGTGTAAAATCACTGCTCCTTCTAAAAAAAAAAAACCAGACATTTCTTGTTAATTGGTGAAACTCAACGCTATACCTTGTTTTCATACCAGAGCAAGGAAATAGAAATCGCTCATTTTATAGAGTAGAAATCCAACAAACAATCATCATAATTTCAATAATTAGATTGGGCCGCAGTTCTATGCCCGTATAAATTAAGTGATTTTTTTTTTTCATAGAAATTCGAAAATAGAACTAAACATGCAAGCTGACAAACGCTTTCAAAGATTCCCACAGCACAAGTATTTTAATGACACAACTTGTACGTATAATACATTAAAAGTTTCGTCATTACTAAGTTGGTAACTAGTTAAGTGAACTAAGTACACGGTTTAATAGTGGCAAGGTTGTAAAGTAACCTTAAAGGGTTTCCGTACGAGAGACGGTTAACTATTTCTCGCTGAAACTCTATATAATTGGACATAATTTCAATAACATATGTATACCTAAATTTGAATATTTTATTGTATGTATTGTAAGTATTATTTCAAACATTTTCTTGATGTTTTATTCACATATTTTGAACATAACTACTTTAAAACGTTTGAAAATTTGATCTTTACGAGACAAAATCCAAATCCGCATCCTTTTGAAATGCCAAGACAAGACAACGACTGAATGTAAACAGTAATTGGTTCAATTTTCTTCGGTGGAAAATAAACAATTCTTGTTATCTATATATTGATCTGGTAAGAAGAATGGATGGAAATAAATGTAAGAGAGGAGGACCAATGGAGTTCTACTATGATTTCTTTCTGTCTTCTCTGCTTTATGGGTGATACCATATGAATTTAAAAAAAATGTATACTCGTATATATGTATATACAAATATAACTGAAATATTATAGCCGGTAAAAGATATATTTTCTACCAAAGAAGATACTTTGGCTAAGTATTTCTTCAAAGATTTTGTAGAGAATTGAATTGCGGTAGTTTGAAACTATGCTATCTAGGGACAGAGTGACGCTGAAACGATATATTTTGTATATTGGACATTAATGTTTACTATCCATGATTTAAAAATAAACTTCGAAGCAAAGTAAGACAACTTTTGATTGTTTCGTCTTAGATCTCTATTTAAAATACTTAATTTCTTATATATCGTTCAATATGCAATATCTACAATTCTAACGGAATTTCAATTAGAAAAATATACAGATAAATTTATAATAACAAAGAAAAAATAATAATAACTTTAATAAAACATTTGAGTCGTGTATATCAAAGAAATAAAAAAAGCACTGAAACTACAATTTTTTCTTAGTGAATTTTATCGTTTTTAGTTTTATCGTTTGAAAAACACGTAAATCTATAAATAAACACAAGTATATATTATATATATTATTTAATTTAAATTTCACGCCACATTTTTTCATATATAATGGAAAACTTGCTAGTCTTCCACCGTAGACCCCTTAAGAGAGAAGAGAGTGCTTTTACAAAAAAAATAAGTTTTCTCTCTCAGCTTCACGCTGTATCCCGCACGTGTCAGGGAAGGCAGAGGTAACTTAAGAACTTATTGTTAAGACACTCCATTCCGTTCCCAACTTTTTGCTGAACTTGAGGCATTGCGTGTTGAGTGGCAAAACTCAACGCCGCCCTTTTATAAGCATTACGTTTTTAATAGAATATATATAATTACAAAAGTTATATTATTAATCCATATCTTACAAAATAAGTAACTAAAATAACGTAAGGATGTAACTTAAGTTGATCAACTTTTATAAGTTGTATTTTGAACATAAAAAATAAATATTAAAAAAATACACATTTTTACTATGTTTTAAAGTGTTACTCCACACTTAGGACAGAAAATATTAAACTTAAATTTAAAAAGCGTATAAAAATCCTGCTTCGTTCAAAAAATTTTTATACGCTTTTTAAATTTAAGTTTAATATTTTCTGTCCTAAGTGTGGAATAACACTTTAAAACATAGTAAAAATATTAAAATAAATAGTATTCTCTCTTGCCAAACGATAATTCTTACGAGTTGTCTTTGGGTAGCGGAAATTTGTAAAAATCTCCCTACAGAGATGCTAACAACATAGGAAAGTTGTAACAAGCGTATAAGAATTTCGACGGAGCTCGGTGAGAACGAATGGCTTAGTTGGTCAGAGCGCTGGAACGGTTCCAGAGGCGCGGGTTCAAATCCTGCTTCGTTCAAAATTTTTATACGCTTTTTAAATTTAAGTTTAATATTTTCTGTCCTAAGTGTGGAGTAACACTTTAAAACATAGTAAAAATATTAAAATAAATAGTATTCTCTCTTGCCAAACGATAATTCTTACGAGTTGTCTTTGGGTAGCGGAAATTTGTAAAAATCTCCCTACAGAGATGCTAACAACATAGGAAAGTTGTAACAAGCGTATAAGAATTTCGACGGAGCTCGGTGAGAACGAATGGCTTAGTTGGTCAGAGCGCTGGAACGGTTCCAGAGGCGCGGGTTCATATCCTGCTTCGTTCAAAATTTTTATACGCTTTTTAAATTTAATATTAAAAAGTACACATTTATTTAAAAAAATCCGGTCAAAGTACAACTTATAAATATTATAAAATAATCAGTACTTTGGGAAATTATTCTATTCTGAATACGTATGGTGAAATAAACTACTCGGTTTTATAATATTCCTATAAACTACAGATTTACGAAAATGAATTCAAAGAGTTTGCTTTCCGTGTGATAAAATGGAATAAATCTGATATCAGAGTTATATTATGTTACGGAATTAATATATCATTGAAATTGAAAGCCTAAAAGTCTACTGACCCTTTTATTGTGGTGTAATACAATCACTTGAACTGAATGCTTTACAGACTTCACTAGTACTATGGTTTCAGCCCATTATCTGTATTGTTATTATCTTTTTTAATAGTATACGTTTCAAGTCACTTTTAACTTTACCTTTCTTAGATTTAATCTTTTCAGAGTAAGCAGAGGGAACCTGGGAACTTAGTGTTAAGATGCTTAGTCCTCAATAAGACAATTCCATCACCCACCTTCCGCCGTATTCTGAAGGTATAGCATTTTGAGTGTCGGAAGTCAACTATAAGTTCTTAAGTTACCAGAGCAAGGAAATGAGATTATTGAATATTTAATTTCCTCAAGAGCAGATCGGACACTTAACCTGTCGCGTTTCACGCTGTATCCCGCACAAGACAGGTTAAGCAGAACCAACTTAAGAACGAATATTAAGACTTTCTGCCAAATTTAAAAAAATGCTTATTGAATGATTAAAATTAACGTTTCAACAGGCCTCAACAGGCTTTTTTCTTTTTTTATTATTTTAACTTACTATTTTAGTTTACACAAAATATTATATTGTTGCTTTAAAATTAAAATTAATAGAAACGGTTAATTTTAAAAACGTCATTATATGTAAAACATAATCTACACAGGTTGCGAGGCCTACCGATAAAATAAAACAAAGTTGTTTCTATTTCGACATGGCTGGATCAAATACTAAAATACACCTTTCCCAGTAAAGCCTTTCACTTCAAATCTTGTTGAATTAAGCCTATGAAGCTACACATTCTGAGGACGATGCTTGCCAGCTTCAGGTAAACATTTGTATTCGTTTATGTATACTATATGTGAATACCTTTTAGGATGAAACGTCAAATCTGGTATCGATATCGGTTTCAGAACTGTATTCTGTTTTTATTTTGGTAATTCTTTATTATTATAAATTTCAAATTCTTCAAATACTTATAAAAAAAATCAAAGGATAATTAAATAGTTCCTAACAAAAGTATTTTTAAAATATTATTAATACAATTTTATACCACCTATTCGATAAGACGCTTTATATTATTTGGCAGACTATTTTATTATCATAGAAGTTGATGTTCTTATTGCTATCATTTTAGATTGATATAGCTTGTCAAACTTGATTTAATCGCATATTTATTCATCGTAAAAATGATCGAGAAACATAATTAATTACATACATACATACATTTATGTGTTTGCAAAGCTAATAAAGAGCACTTATTAGATTTGCAAACATTGGCATTTACAAGGACTTGCCTGTGGACTGGCACTCTGGCACTGACACTCAATGCTGCGTTTTGTTTCATTATTAGAGCGATATTTAATATTTAATTTCCCCAGGTTATATATATATATATATATATATATATATATATATATATATATATATATATATATATATATATATATATATATATATATATATATATATATATTATATATATATATATATATATATATATATATAGATATATATATATATATATATATATATATATATATATATATATATATATATATATATATATATATATATATATATATATATATATATATATATATATATATATATATATATATATATATATATATATATATATATATATATATATATATGCTAGCAATATAAATCTTAAACATGTCAACAAATAAAAGAACTATAAATATTTTTACATTAATTTATCTCGGAAAAGTTGCTTTGTATTCTATGAAGGATCGATTAGGTACAAAAAGCGAAAAACGCTAAGTTGAATTCCATTGTATCTCATTCTGGGAGTTGGCACACACATTTATCACCGGATTTTCGGCAGGAACAAATGGTTAGAAGAAACTGCGGAATGGAAAAATGTTAGACAGCTTTCCTGACATTTCAGTTGATTTGCTAATGGCTGTATAATGTATAAATTACATTTTGCTGTAAAATAAGGAAACTATTAGATTGTATTTAATAATTACTTTGTATTGACTAATTATATATAATGAGAGAATCCTTGCTAAATTATATTTATGGTGAAATAAAAATGACTAAAATTTGTGCAACAATACACGTTGCTTCTTAAATACAAAGCAATCTTGATTTTTTTCGATTTATGGCCCAAATCGAAAGATGCCAATTTTTATATATTTTTTTTAATAAGTTTATCGAAAATTTCTCTTCCAAGAGCTTTAAATGCCAAACTTCAGTGTTCTACGCCGTGTTATTTCATCATTTATAGTGCGATGTTTGTGAATCACGTGGTAACAGAAGGGTCATTGAAATATGTATGGTGAAAAGTGACCGCATATCCTTACTTACCCTCACAAAATACCCGGTAGTAATATCTTACTTCACTTTCCGCTAGTAACATCTTGATAATCAGCAGGAGAGATCCGACCATGCTCTTCTAACTAGTGGTAGGAAGTCATCGACAAGCAAATCTTCGAGTCACCAAGAACACATTCGCCACTGACGACATCATCGACTCAAGCAGTAGTGCTTGTAATTTTTCAAAGATTCTCTTCTTTCTAGTTAAAATATGTTTGGTACGCAAGGCAATAGTTTGCCTTATCAATTCACACCAGTTGTATAAAAACAAAGGACTTCTTGAATGTCGAAGTGATTACCAAATGGATTAAGTTCATAACAATAGTGCCACAGTGACCTTATATAAGTATTGTAGACAGCTTCACGCAGTATCCCACACGAAAGGCCGACAGGAACAAAGTGTCTTAACACTACGTTTCCAAGTTCCCTCCGCCCACTCTGCCATGTGCGGGATACAGCGTGAAGCTTAAAAAAATATTTTGACTAATGTTTTTGTTGTGGCCCTTCATTTTTAACCCGCTTACTACTATTTATCTTTGTAACTATGGTATGAAATCTAAAAAAATTAATCAACTGAATGGAATTAACGCACTAAAAAATTAAATAAAAAAAAACATATTGTATCATTATTAAATTAGGCAGTTATACTAACTATACTAACTTGGTGATAACACAATAACATAAAATCACCAAACTGGACTGATGATGGAGCAAGGACCTATAATTCTCCACTCCACTCTAGCTTATGCTCGTATCGTTTATATCTACGAGAACATTCTGTACCACTTGCAGCGGGCATGAAAAAAAAAGTTTTTTAGATATATTTATTTCTATAGAGGTATTTCATATATTTTCCATATTGGAAACAATACAAAGACGAATTTCCTAGTAACAAATAATAATATATTCTAATTTCATTAACAATTATTATTTAAAATGTATAGCGGAACGCAACAAAATACATAAATCCATCGTATATCAACAATGCACATTCATGTTTATCACTATTATATTCCGCATTCATTGTTTATAGATGGACATTGTGTGTGGGGCATGCGGTATTTTAATTAAAATATCATATAAATGAGGGAGCATCATAAATTATAATATATATTTATTCATATAAAGTATAGATTTTCACACAAATTGACAGAAGAAAAAACTAATATTAAGACAGTTTACGTATTTCGTAATATTTACATAGTATTGCGCGTTGAGTGGCGTAACTCAACGCCATGCTTTGCCGTGTTACCAGATCAAGAAGATTGAAATATAACCTATTTTATTCCTTCGCGTGGGGATCGTACCCGTAACCTATGGCGTTTTTATTCACACGCTTTGTGCCCCTGTGCCACGATAGGCCTCAATATTTAGTATGATATACAACGAACATTTTGTTATTTATAGAACACAGAATGACATTGAAAAGCTTTTTTCCTGGTTTGATCTATTTTCCACTCGCTTTGATTCTGCTTAGAAGGGAACAATATAAAAGCATGTATTTTTATTTACTGAAATATACGTCAACTGCATATTACAAAGTTTTTTATCTCCCCTATTTTATTTTCTTATAATTTCATTGTAAACTAGAAAATTATTAGGAAAAAATATAAAACTGACTTCAAAACTATTCTGATGTATAAAAATTTTATTATACAAAATAATATGTTAGGTTCTTAAAAGTAAATTCAATTTAAATAATAAATGTTTTTTTTTATAGCTTCACGCTGTATCCCGCACTAGGCAGGGTAGGCAGAGGGAACTCGGAAAACCTTGTGTAAAGACACTCCGTTCCACTTCCGTTCCCAACTTTCCGCCGAATTTGAGGCATTGTGTGTTGAGTGGCGGAATTCAACGCCGCGCTTTTGCCTTATTACCTCTGCCTATTTATAAATGAAGTTGATATAATAACTATTTACTACTCAAAATATTACATTATTTAAAATTAGCTCGTAAAGTTACTTATTTAGTAAATGCGCTTGGATCGGGTTCAAATCCCAGTACGTTTTAATTTATTATATGTTTTTTAAATAAATATATTTTTGTTTCCTAAGAGTGACACTTTAAACCTAGTGTTAAGATACTCCGTACCGTTCTCCACTTTGTGCCGAATTTGAGGCATCGCGTGTTGAGTGGCGGAACTCTTTGCCTTATTAGCTGAGAGAACAAAAAATGGCGCAGAGTATATGATATAAGGATTATTCCATGAAAAGAAAAATTATTATCTTATCATCATTTATATGAGATGGTCCATACATAGCAGGTATGGACCATGGTAGGCGGAAGGATCTTGGGAACCTAGTATTAAGACATTCCGTTCTCCCTTTTCTGCCGAATTTGACGCACTTACGTGTTGAGTAGTGCAACACAAGGCCACAATTTACCTTGTTATCAGAGCGAAGAAATGTAAATATTAAATATTTAATTAGAAAATATTAAATATATAATTTCCTTGAGTGGGCATAGACCTCACAACCTGTCCCGTTTACGGCCACGCGCTTGATCCCATGCCACTACAAGTCTTAGAAGATTAGATCAATATACCTAATAATTTGGGGATAAATAATTTAAATAATTATGCTAAGTAACTCTCAAATAATAAATCAAATAAAATGGTTGTAAATTTAATAAATATACGCAGTGTTAAGTTTTACTTCCTCATCTCGCAATGTTTTGACTGCAATGAAAGTGAAGAATCGTATCTAGACAAGAAAATAAAAACTTATTTTTTCCTATATAGGAATATCTATGTCTATACATATACTATATGTATAGACATAGATATTTCTATATAGGAAAAGATAAGATTATATTAAACGAGTATAAGTACTTTATAGTAGAGACATAGGTAAACTCCTTTAGAAATAGTGTTTAGAAGCATTAAAAATAAAATAAATGTCAGGTTATAAATTCACTTACATAAATTTACAGTTATGATAAAATAGGATTTACTATTTCTCATTTTACGTTCTGCATAAGTTTATGAGTAGTAAAAGGAAATTTATAAGAGCTATTTTTATCTTCTCATACATATTTTCTACATCATCACGGAGAACCTGGGGATATTTTATGTTTAGCGCGATTTGGAGACAAAAAATATTCCGCAAAAATGTTTCCCGCATCAAAATTGAACCTGAATCCACTTTGCTTTTATTTTTAAATGGGCCACAATGGTATTTTTTGAACTTTACATAAATTCAAGATATTCCAGATATTCAAGATACTCTTATACATTATTCCTACATTTTCATACGTTCTGAAACTCGCATGTTTCACTCACATTCCGCTCCACGTTTTGAAATAACAAGATGCTTTATTTATGTCGGAATACGGATATTTTTCTTTTCACTGGGTTTTGTGAAATCATGAAAGACACAAAAAATAAGAAATAAGATGAAACTATTCTAAATCTAATGTGCTTAAATCTCATATTAAGAGATCTTTGTATTTAAATTATGTATTAAAAGCCCTCATGAAGTATAAAAATTATAGCAGTATTATCATCACCACAAAAAATTACCGCTATTTCTGAAGACTAACCAAAACAGAGGCTCAAAAGTTTTTTTATGATTTTAAAAATTATAGTTTTATAATAAAACGAGGCCTGTAGTGGCTCAGCGGCACAAGGGTGTGAGTGTAAGTGTTGTGGATTCGATTCAAATTCGAAGATGTGAAATATTTAATGTTAAATATTTTAATGTTTTCAATTCTTGGCTCTGGTAAAAAGGCAATACGCGGCATTGAGTTCCGCCACTCAACGCGCGCAGTCTCAATTTATTAACACTAGGTTCCCTCTGCCTACCCTGCCATGTGCGGGATACAACGTGAAGGTGAGTATAAGAAAAATAAGATGATTTTTAACATACAGTGGGAATCTACAAACATATATCAATAAAGACGTTAATGTATGTTTGAGCAAAAAGGCGTTACTTAACGCCTCACTTTCTCTATGAAAAACCTATTTTTCGTCCCGAAAAGGAATTGTACAAACTATTGCATTTTGTAAGCCACGTTCCAAATGCACAGCGATGGTACTTGTACGATGTCAGTGCATATAGAAAAGCATATCAATTTTTAACGTTGAGCAGAAACGTGGTTTGTCGAGCATCTTGCATTATTTCTGAAGAAACACAACTGAAAGCTTTTACTAGCGGCTTTACCTTTGTGGTTGAATAATAATTACTAATATGTACTACATCAGACACTTAAAATTCATCATATTTATTGTGCAATACATAAATATTTATCACGTGTATTGACTACTTAAATACAGTAATAAAGGGTCACAAGTCGAAAATATAATATTTTACACTCGAGCCGTTTAAAGTTACGTAAATAGTTTAATATTATTTAGTGTTATATTGTACATTGCACATATACGTGTTATATATCGTCGATTGCGTATTTTAGTGCCGCGTTTAGTGACATACATAAATATTACCTTAGTGATATTATAAAAGAAATATGTGTGTAAAGGCCATATTGTACATAAAAAAAAATGGCTTCTACAAATAGAAACCAAGTTTTTTATGAAATTGTTAATAAATACATTTCTTATTTATTTCCTCAATTTTTATAATTAACCTAAGTTAATAATAAAAATTGAGGACAAAAATAAATGTATTTATTAAGAATTTTCAGTCTTAACAATCTTTGAATAATAACATTATTATTTAAAAAGGAAAAAGTATTTTTTTTTATGGAGAAGACACGGCGTACGGGTCACCTGATGGTAAGTGATCACCGTCGCCCAAGGCCCCGGGAAGCACCAGAGGAGCTACTACAGAAGCATTGCCGGTCCATAAGGTGGATGGATACCGGGGCCCGGTACTACCCAATGCGAAACGCAGTGGCTACTACTTAACTACAGTTTTTGAAGCCACTACTTAACTACAGTTTTAAATTCCGGGGGTGGTAATGATCCGGTCGAGTCTGCCCATGCATGTTGCCATTGCTGACAACGTGACTCTCCCACAATAGTTGGTCTACAAAAATAGTGATGATTTATTGTGATGATGATGATGACAATGCTTTAATTTATTATTTATTATGCTTTAAGAGGGATTTAAATTTAAAAATATCTTATTATCATATCTGAAGATATCGGATAAAGAATAGTTTAATATTATTTCTTATTTTTGTATGTTATGTGATTTTACAAAACCCAGTTTGAAGAAAAATATCCGTGTTCCGATATAAATAAAGCATCTTGTTATTTCAGAACGCGGAGCGGAATGTGAGTGAAACATGCGAGTTTCAGAACGTTTGAAAATATAATAATAATGTATAAGAATGGAATACCTTGAATTTATGTAAAGTTAAAAAAAAAACCGTTACCATTGTGGTCCATTTAGAAATATTATACAAGCAAGGTGGATAAGGATTCAATATTGATGCGAGAAACATTTGTTAAAAACATTTTTGCAACCAATTTGCTAAGAAATGTCTCCAAATCGGGTCAAATGCAAAATGTCCTCAGTATCTCCTTGCTGATGTAGGAAATATGTATGATATGCAAGATAAAAATAGCTCTTATAAATTTCCTTTTACTACCCATAAACTTATGCAGAACGTAAAATGAAAAATAGTAAACCTTATTCTATCATAACTGTAAATTTATGTAAGTAAATTTATAACCTGACATTTATTTAACTTTTAATGTTACTAAACATTATTTCTAAAAGAGATTATGTCTCTACTATAAAGTGCGTATACTCGTTTTATAAAATCTTTTCAGCTTCATATCTTTTCTTTTAGACATGATGAATCTTTGCCATGTAATTTCGGCTTAGAATAGGATCACCCTGGAACTGATGGTGTCGTAAGAGGCGCCTAAAGTACGTGTGGGAGAGTCACGTTGTCAGTAATGGTAATACGCATGGGCAGATTCGACCGGATTGTTACCACCCCCGGAATTTAAAACCGGCGTTAAGTAGTGGCTTTGGCCACTGCGTTTCGCATTAGGTAATGCCGGGCCCCGGTGCCCATCCACCTTAAAAGACGGCAACGCTCCTGTAGCTCCTGTGGAGTTACACGGGGCCGTAGGCGACGGTGATCACTTACCATCAGGGGACCCGTATGCTCGTTTGCAGTCTTTCCTATTAAAAAAAAATGTTATCTAGATACTCCACTTTACCTTAGATTCTCCACTTTCCCTGATATCAAGACTTGCTGGATAACAAGTAGAACTTAGAACGTGGAAACAAAATAACATAAATAAAGTCACCTGAAAGCAGATTGTATCAACAAATGCTGTTTCTGTGTCATGGTCTTATTGAATATATTTATGAAATTCACAAACATTTCATAGGTCGAGTTTTATTTGACTAATTTTGTTTGAGAGTTAGTAAGGATCCTTATTCATTTTCAAATAATTATATTGATATTTCTAAGACCTGTCGTGGCGCAGGGACACAAGCACGTGACTGTAAACACGAAAAGTTGTCAGTTTCATCCCCACTAAAGAAAATTATACATTTAATATTTTCTAATTAAATGTTTAATATTTACATTTCTTCGCTCTGGTAACACGGCAAAACGCGGCGTGGAGTTTCGCTACTTAACACGCAATACTTACTATATGATAAAAAATAGTGATGCAATGGGAAAACATTTAATCCTTATAAAATCCGTAAGAAATGCAAAATGTCTTAACGTTAATTCTTTTTTTTTACCTCTCCAATTTTGAAAAAAAGCGTGAAAGGCGAAGAAATATAACTCACATGAATATATATATATATATATATATATATATATATATATATATATATATATATATATATATATATATATATATATATATATATATATATATATATTATAATTTATAATGTTTCCTCATTTATATGATATTTTAATTAAAGTACCGCATGCCCCACACACAATGTCCATCTATAAACAATGAATGTGGAATATAATATATTCGTATATATTCATGTTTATCACCATGAATATATACGATGGATTTTTTTTATTGCGTTCTGCTATAAATTTTAAGTAATAAATATTAATGGAATTAAAATATATATTTATTTTTTATTAGAAAATGCATCTTTATTTTTTTTTCAATATGGAAAATATATTAATTTCCTATATAGAAAAAATCTAACAAACAAGCTTTTATCATGCCCGCCACAAATGCTACGGAATGTTATCAGAGATACTCGTATAAACTATAGGAGCATAATTTGGAGTGGTTAACTAAAAATTTAGGAGTTATAGTACCTATATGATGGTCCTAACACCATCATCAGTCCAGTTTGGTGATATTATAAGGCCAAAACAAAGACTTTGATCAAAGTAGTTATTATTTTTCTAGCTTCACGCTGTATCCCGTACATGACAGAGGATGCAGAGGGAACTTGGAACCCTAAAGACACTTCGTTCCTGTTGGCCTTTCATGCCAGACACTGCGTGAAGCTGACTACATATAATGCTCTTTTAAGGTGATCGTACCACTATTGTTACGATGGATGCACTTCGACACTCAAAAGTCCTTTGTTTTTTTTTAGGCCTGGTGTGAATTGATGAGCGATAAGACACAATTTCTTGAATTTGGAAAGTAAAAATAAGACTTGTAGTTATAGTAAATATGAATACGCTAACTAGCTTATTTCAAATTCAAATAAAAGCTAGAAAAATATTTTTTTAATATTTTACATGAATATATAATACTTACAGCAACTACATAAAATGGTTATACGTTATTCCGTCACGTTTAAAGACTTTAAGATATAAATTTTTCCTAACTGATTTCTCTTAAATGAATTCATTTTTCAGATCTTTAAAGTGTAATTAGCCTACTTTTGGTTTCAAAAATATTTTAAGACACATTTTTTGTAAGAAAAAAAAGTCATTTTGCATATGAAATCGCCATATACTTATATTTTTTTATCGCTTAGTTAAAATTAAAACATAGAACGTCAATATTAAAATACAAAAAAATACCTAAAATATATACAATGACATCTGTCCACATCAACATCTGTCTATTTTTTTTCTGAAAATTGAACTTTCTGTAAAATTAAATAGTCTTTCATTTCCAATTCATTTCTGATAACCGTTTTATAATAATATTTTTGTGTAATTAAATAGTACATTAAATAGCACAGTTATTATTAAGGCAAAGCTGATGATAGTGACTCTTAAGTTCGATTATAATTGCTAGTTAACATTTTTGACTATGAAAAATCTGTTAAATTCAAAACTATTTTTTTATATCTTTTTATGATGTAATTGTGTTCAATCACCACTTGGCGTTTTTTAATAATGATTTTGTACTGATACATTATTGTTCTTTTATATTATAAGTTTTAAGAGTGATGATATTATTAGAGGGTAATAATATTATTAAAGTAATAGTTTTACATTTCAAGTATTATTGAAATTAATATTGAGTTGAATACTACATAGTTCAAGTATTTATTAATAAAAAACCTACTTTAAAAACAATTCTAAGTATTTTTCCTTCAGGAATTAGACTTTATTTATTTTAAATAAAATTCAATTAAATAAGTCTTGAGGCAAAAAGCACAACGCCTTTGAAGCATGTGACGGTATAGGCGATAGGTCGTGGGTTCGATCCACGCTAGAGAAATATATATATATATATATATATATATATATATATATATATATATATATATATATATATATATATATATATATATATATATATATATATATATATATATATATATATATATATATATATATATATATATATATATATATATATATATATATATATATATATATATATATATATATATATATATATATATATATATATATATATATATATATATATACATATATATGAAATTAAGTAACATTGGGAAATTTTTGGTGGCAGAATATCTCGCACAAATGAATTGTACTGAGTTATTCGAGCACATTCGGCCTTTAAATAATTTTATGTTTTAATTACAACATATTGGAAATCACAGTTTCAAGTCTACGTTTCCACAGCCTGTGAATAATGAGTTAAGTAAATTTTTAACCTATACATAAATATATGAATATTAAAATTGAAAAAAATTTTTTTATATAATTAAATGATAAATGAGTATAAATCTAAAGTACATAAAATAATATTATTTTTTAAATTTTTATTTTGCTTATATTTGAACAGTGCTACATCAATATGTTATTAACCACGTGATGGTTGTGAATTCGACCTGAGTTCGCGGTGTACATTTTTTATTATTTTTCTCAATCTACAAGGGCCTAATAAATAACGTCGATAAATGTTTAAAGATTAATATTTTTCTCACGCTGTATTCCGCATGAGGCAGGGTAGGCAGAGGGAACCCGGGAACCTAGTGTTAAGACACTCCGTTTCACTTCCGTTTTCCACTTTCCACCGAATTTGAGGCATTGCGTGTTGAGTGGCGGAACTCAACGCCGGGCTTTGCCTTATTACCAGTACTATCTTTATCTTAATATTAATATACACTTATATTAATATATATCAGCAATTTTGTGGCCTTATTCCTTAAATGAGTGTACCCCACGATACCATTTTTAATACTTTGGTAATAACCAAGAAATAATATAAAAATGAAATTACTTTTAAAGTAAAATCACGTCAAACTGAACATTTTTCATAAGCCCCTTCTTTCACAGATGTGCTAATTATCCCCGGCACGTTAATTGCATGTCGGTGTGACAGGCTAATGAGACAGTTGGTTTAACGCTGAGTAAATCGCCTATCAGTATATAAAATTTAAAGTTATTATAAGATGTACTAACAAAATATTGTGACTTTTGTGTAGTATTCAGATTTTTTTAAATTAAGATTACTTGTTAAGTATGTTTCGTTTTTATTTAATAGGTCGGATAAATATGTAATTTGCTAGATAAATTGTAATTTACTAGATAAATACTTAATATGAGAATAAAAAATACTTACTCATATACTTAGCTTCACGCTGTATCCCACACATGGCAAGGTAGGCAGAGGGAACTTGGGAACCTAGTATTAAGACACTCCGTTCCACTTCTGTTCCCCACTTTCTGCCGAATTTGAGGCAATGTGTGTAGAGGAGGAACTCAATGCCACGCTTTGCCTTTTTACCAGAGCGACGAAATGAAAACATTTAATTTGAAAATATTAAATATTTCCTGGAGTGGGGATGGAACTCACAACCTATCGTTTACAGTCACACGCTGGTGCCGCTGCGCCACGACAGGTCTAAAAATGAAAAATAAATACTAATATTTTTCTACTTTGCGTATTCTAGTTATAAAAAATAATTAAATATACTTTCCTATAATTGGAATTTGGACCCAAAATATAGTAGAATAGGCAAAGAAACGACTTGAAATATTTTATTCTGTTATATATTCATTCGTAGCTGAAGCATTACGCATTATTTTTTATTAATTGAAGTTATTTACATTTAATAAAACTATAAGATATAATAATATTAAGTTAAATTAATAAGTCATTGAAGTGCTGTAGGACTATGACATTATTGATAAAAACTAAATGACAACTACAAACTAAACTCTAATAGAATCTCTTTTGAATGAACTCGAGTAAGTATTAAAGTGAAAAAGTTGAAATTATTATCCATATATATATATATATATATATATATATATATATATATATATATATATATATATATATATATATATATATATATATATATATATATATATATATATATATATATATATATATATATATATATATATATATATATATATATATATATATATATATATATATATATATATATATATATATATATATATATATATATATATATATATATATATATATATATATATATATATATTATTCGCATAGTCAAAACCTAGTACAAGAATTCATTTAATACAAAATACTCTTATAAAAGTGGAAATCGAAGATTAGATTTATGAAGGAAAAGTGAGTGGCAAGAGAGGGAGGGAGACCTCGGTTGACTTTTGAAAATCTACCACCCGGAAGGATGTATGAAGAGGTTAATGACAATGTATGAGGCGTAAAGGATATGCCCAGGCCATAGCGTTTGGCGCTCCGCTCTGTCTGGCTGAATCTATGTTATTTATGATATGTTAGAGAACGGAGTGTCTTACCACTAAATTCCTACCTTACCTACACTATAGATTTTTCATACAAATAATAAACAAATGTATCCACTATTTGGCAAAAAAATCTCTCTCACTTGAACCATATAAAACACCAAAGTACGATGTTGAAAATTCATAAAACCGACGACCTATAAAACGTTGAAATGAAAATATGAGTTGCTTCTATAGAGACTTTACTGTCTTTTCAAACTGTCTTTATATTTTGATTGGCAGTTGATGTGACAAAAGTATTATATCACGCATAACGTGCATAGAACAGTACTTACATTAACTGTTGTAAATGTAGTTTTAACTCTTATATTAGAGTAATATTCCCTCAATATTTAGTTGGTGCGTGGATTTTATTAGTTGAAGAATAGAAAATACATACATATATACCTATACATACGTACATACACACATACGTATATACATACATACATACACACATACATACATACATACATACACGATAAGAAACGTAATCTCCTTCGAGGTTCCTTCCTTCCTTGAAATCGAGAAAAAACAAATAGTGGTAAAAAATATTTTATTTGAAGATTTAGAGACCTATACAACTTTTTTATTTAAACAGAACGAATCAGAAGTCGATCAGAGTCATCATCGCTTAAAATAAAAGAAGACCATTATTCTGAAGCTTTTCATATTTCGAAGTGACAAAAAATTCATACTGTTTGGTGATAAGTTCATTCCTATAGAACACCCCGGTCTTTAAGTATCTCATAAAGATATTATTACTGTTAATTTTATAGACTCAAAAATCTGAAACGAATTATACATCTGAAAACCGAATGGGAGTCAGCATCGATGATATAATGGGCGATAAAACGCGGGTCATTGAATAAAAATACAAGGAAATCGTAACGTTTTAATGTTTAATACCCTTCCAAGCGATGTGGGCCGCAAATTGAGTAGTTTTTTCCAAATACTGCAACCTTTTTGATGTTGCTTTTATCATTTTTATTTTTTATTTCAAAATCTTAAATTATATGGGAGAGATCTCGAATGACTAACTAATAGCTCTGAAGAATTTTAGTGTTCATATTCGGTCTCTATCATCAGACCAGCTCTATAGAAGCATATTGTTGTATTTCCAACGCCTTTGCTTAAGTAAAATAAATTTCACCGCTCACCAATGATCATCCGCATGTAGCATTGCATCTTAAAAATATTTTCATTTGTACTTAAAAATATTTTTTTAAGATTTTCTCAGTTATTACACATTTAATATGAAACAAATTTAACTGAATAAATCGAAAAACAAATTAAAAACCAATATACGCGATTTTTTACGAATGATTCAATCAGGTTAAAAGTTAATTTAATATATCATTTTTCACTATTTTTACATATAAAAACTTTATAATGGCCCTTTATAAGGGTCCTTTTGAAGGACTTCAGCTACGACTTTTTTATATATATTTTATTTTTTTATATTTCTTTAATTTTTCACGAAAAGATTAAAAAAAATTATAAACAAGTAGTTTATTTACTTTCATTGCCTTATAGAAATTTGTTTAATGTTGTATTATGACAATTGCGAAACTACTGGGAAGTTAGGCTTGTGATGAGATTAAATAGGCAATTTGAGGAAGTCCTTAAGAGAAAATTTCTTGAAAAACGGAAAATGCCTTAGTTGTAAGTTCGATTCTTACTCGAGGAAACAAAATATTTAACATTTTAATTTTGTCGTTCTGGCGACATCTTACCAATCAGCACAGGGATCAAGCTTGTTACAAAAAAAATCTCGACACAAAAAAAAAGAAAAAGAAATGTTTTTTTCTTTATTGCTACCAATCCCTTTTTTGAGTCATTACCATTTAACTGATATTCTTACGGTCGAACTATTTGTTACATGTTTAATTGTATTGATATATCTATACGTAAACTGTAATGTTCTTGAGAAAAAAAAATAAAGTTCTTTAAACCTATATAATTTTATATAAGTTAAAAAATGTTTTTTTTATAAAAGTTGATCTTTCTTCTGAAAGAGTGGAAAAAAAATCAGATAATACTTTATTCCTACAAGTTCCTATCATGAAATGCACACATTTCATTACTAGCTCAGTATCCGAAAAATAGCGTACAGCCAAAATTACTCAACGTAGAAGACTGAAACTTGGCATGTAAACTCCTTGAGTATTATACAAAAGCATTAAGAAAAGATTTCCCTAAATTCTAACGAGAACGTTTCAAACAGTAAATTACGTTTTAAAGTGAAGTCTATGCAAAGAAAGTTTGAGAAACTTGAATGATGTAAACCAAATAAATTTAAAATCACAATAAAATAAAAAATAGACACGAGTTAAAAAGAACAATGATAATATAATATGTTCATAGAGTACATTAAAATATAATAAAAAATATTACACGTTTTCCGTCCATTGCAGAAGTAGTTCCGTCCGTCATTCATAGAAAACCTATGATAGGATATAAAACTAATGCCGCGCTTTGTGTTCTTACCAGGGCGAGGGATGATAAATAACGACAATAGCTTAAAGTCATTTATCAAATTTATATCTTACGTCTTCAGCACACTTAAAGATTGAAATAAATTAGTTACATAAATAAAAAATATTTTTGCTTACATATATATATATATATATATATATATATATATATATATATATATATATATATATATATATATATATATATATATATATGTATATATATATATATATATATATATATATATATATATATATATATATATATATATATATATATATATATATATATATGTATATATATATATATATATATATATATATATATATATATATATATATATATATATATATATATATATATATATATATATATATATATATATATATATATATATATATATATATTTAAAACTCACCAATATAATCGACATATTGTAGTGTCGCTTCTATAAAACCGCAGTGGCAGTATTTAAAAAGGAACCAGAGTGAGAAAATGAAATATTATAATTTATTGTTTTAATTATATGTTAGTCAAGCTAACTTATTACATAAACACATACAATAATATAAAGTATATATTTGCAAAATATTTAAAAAGTATTTCCATTGTACATCACATTTAAAGGCTAGATCAACAAGAATTATTATATATTATTGAAAAAAAAAAACACAAGAAACATTGCTAATCGAAAAGTCTACTCCCAGATTGAAACGAATAAAACTTTAGTTTCACGCTGTATTTTCATTTTTCGCCGAATTTATGGCATTGCGTGTTGAGTGTCGGAACTCAACTTCGCGCTTTCCCTTGTTACAAGAGCGAATTAATGAAAAAATTAAATAGTTACATTAAAAATAATAAATATTTTAGTTTTTGAGGGTATCGAACCCACAACTTAACGAGTTTACAGGCACATGCTTATGCCCCTGCGCTACGACAGGCCACGAATTAAACAAAATGTATATATTAATAAATAATCTTAATTTAAAAAAAAACTAAGCTATTTATGGCTAAGTGTGTTTTTCCAGGTGTGGATAAATGAAACTTAGTAGCTTACGGTTTAAATAAACTTTAACCATAAGAATCTCTAAAATGTGTATACTAAAGCTGAAGAGATTGGTTCGTTAAATGCACTAATCTCAGGAAGATTTTTTTTTTATTTATTAATAAGCCAACGTTACACACTAAGATTACAACGGTAAATAAACGTTTTTACACTAAGATTACAACGGTAAATAAATTTGATACATAGATACATAGTATGTCTCAATTATAGGCTAACATTACATGTATGTTAAATTGTTGCTCACAGATTACGCCAAAAAGAAAAAGAACAAAATAAACAAAAAAAAATACATTCTAATAAACTTAAAAACTTACGATATAAATACTACCTTTAAATTATATAAAGTAATACAAAGCTCTACAATGTAAAAATACAAATCATAAAAAAAAAACAAAACATGAAATTTATCTAAATTGAAAATTATTGACATATACAACTTTTTTTTTTTTTCTTAAAAAATCTACTTATTTTGTAAAGCTTAAAAATGTCTTCTTTTATTTGTCATTAATGTAATACTTTATAGGTAATCTAGACCTCTGAATTTAATGATAAATTAGACAGCCAGACAGAGATTGGATTACCTAGCATTGAACTACGTATTTTCTTTTTAAAATAAAACTCGGGGGAATGAATTATTTCATCTCCCCACTCTAGTATCAAGACAACAGCGTTAAACTTTGCTTTTTTGTTCTGTTATTCGCAATTTAATATTTCACTTAGAATGGAAAAAAAACTTATAAGCCCCATCTATGTAGTTTTCGTATGGTTCCTATCTGATATCCAAAAAAATATGAGAGAGAAAGTTTATAATTAGCTGTATAGTTTTTTATGCAAGGTTAGAAAAACACAAAAGATGTTTGCGGTAGATTCTGTCTGTTATTAAAATAATTTGTTATATATAGTGTTCAGAAACTAAATGGTCTTTTAGTTGCAGAACTTAACACCGTGATATGCTGTGTTACCAGAGCGAGGACATATAAATATTTTCAAGTAAGTGGGAGTCGAATCCTCAGCCGTTGCGTTTATAGTCAGACACTGTGTTGTGTATCGCTTCGAAGGCGTCCACTATAACTTATTTCATGCACTTGGCATGGTAGTCAGAGGCAACTTGGAAACCTAACTTTAAGACACTCTGTTCCGTTCCCAACTTTCTGCTGAAATTAAAAGATTAGCGTTGAGCGGCGGAAAATAACGCTTTGCCATGTTACTTGTAACATAGGGCGGCGTTGAGTTCCGCATGAAGCCATCAGGCATGGAGCCTTTATAGGTAAAATATTTAGTTGCTACTTTATGCACTTCTGCTTTATTATTTATAATAAAGCTTTATATATTATTGTAGAATAGAATTATGATAATATAATCAAAGTAAATGGTCTGGCAGTAGAAGTAATGGAAATAAAAGACTCTTATTTCTAACTGTTTAAGTTATATAATTGTAATGTGCGTAATTAACTATATTACTCTTGATTAGCTTATCAATCGTAGAGCCGTTCATTTGTGAAGGAAAATACTTTTAACAATCCTGCAGTCATATAGAAAATCAAATTATTTTTTATTCCATTAGACAATTACAAACACTTTTAAATCTTCAAATTACGTAAAAAGTCTTGTTCTACAGGAAGCTACTTCCGGCTCGGAAGGCGAGTCTCCTGAAAAGAGCCGGCAAGAAACTCAAAACAATTGCTCTCTTTAAAATGAAGTAAATATATAATTTAAATAAAAGTAAAGTAAATTTATAATTTAATCGCACACACTCTTACTTTTATAATAGCCTTGAATTGGATAATAAGCTTTGGCTCAGGATATAATTTTAACTCTCACTTTAAATTTTGGAAGTGTAAAGTTTTCAATAAGGCTCAGCGCGGTGTTGAGTTCCACCACTCAACAAGCAATGCCTCAAATTCAGCGGAAAGTGGGGAACGGAAGTGGAACGGAGTGTCTTAACACTAGGTTCCCGGGTTCCTTCTGCCTACCCTACCTTGTGCTGGATACAGCGTGAAGCTGAAAATAAAAAAGAAAAGAGTTTACAATATAGCTAACAAAATCTACATATGTATATACATTTACATTGATAACATGATAAAGTAAGAATTTCTTTAGCTTGTACATGCGAGCCTATATTGTACTGGCGCAATGCCAGATGCCTTCAAAACATTTATATGGAAACATATGGAGAACTTTTCCTTCAATACCTTGTTTAACTCAGATTAGACTAGTTACAATACTTTGAATTTTTAAGGTTACAATAAATAATTATATAAAAATACTTACTGACTGAGGTTGTGGGTTCGATCGTTGATCGTTGTAGAGTTTTTTTTTTTCATTTTCTCGCTCTGGTTAGAAGACAAAGCAAGTGGTAAAATTTTGTCATTGCGTAAGGAACGTCTTGATGTAAAAATGGAGAAAGAAATATTCTAACCTAACTTCCTTCTGCCTAGGGTAGACAGTGAGAGAAAATGCGTTTTTTATATATATTTATTATATGTTATATGTATATGTGTTTATATGTATATATTTTTTATTTGTGCTCTTTTTGACTCGTGTCTCTTACTTATTTTATTATTATTTTATTGCGATTTTAAATTCAATTCCATAAGAATTAATTACATAAGTATTAATTACATAAGTATTAATTGTTGGTTGATTAATTAGAAGCAAAAAGTAATTCTACTATCTTTTGCATAGACTTTAAAACGTTATTTACCGTTTTAAACGTTCTTATCTGAATTTCAAGAGTTTTTCTAAAATGCTTTGGTTTATGAGACAATGAGTTTAAATATCAAGTATGAGTCTTCTACGATGAGTAACTGAGGGTGTACGTTGTTTGTTGTATACTCACCTAGTAATGAGTTGAATGTGGTTTTTGATAGGAATTAGTGAAGTCATACTCCAAGAACTCTTCTGAATGATGTATATAGAATAAATTTAAATAAATCGCAATTAAATAAAAAAGAGACTAAACTCAAAAAGGTCACGAATAAAACAATATGCTCTTAGAGAGAATTAAATGTTATTAAGATTTTTAATGTTATATATAAAAACAGGAGTAGATAGGTAGAGTAGAGGCAAAAAGTATTATGTAATTATGTATGTACTCTTTCAGAAGAAAGATGGACTTTTATAAGAATGTATTTTTAAGTCATACAAAATTATATTAAGCTTCATGCCTGTGCGGTTAACCGTTAAGGAGGGATTCTCGGGAGCCATACCTAGAAATAAAATCAGGTCATGCTTAAAATAAAAATGCATTGTCATCAGAATTGAACAAATTCTATAATATTATCAATTTCTGTAGGATAAAAAGTGTAATTTTTATTAACACAATTTAAACAAAGCAAACTTTGCTAGCTAAAAGCTAATAAATATATAATTACTACATTATAAAAAAAATATCTAAATAGGCAGAGAAAAAATAATCTTCCTTTACACGCATTTAAATGATATTTACTCATGGCAGGATAGGCAAAGGCAACTTGGGAACCTAGCCTTTTTTTGACACTCCGTTCCCCACTTTTTACCAAATTTGAGGCATTGCGTATTGGCAGAACTCAAAGCCGTACTTTGCTTTGTCACCAGAGGGCAGAAATAAAAACATTAAATATTTAAACTCCTCGAGTGACAATTGAATCTACATTCTGCCGCGCTTGCAGTCACACGTTTGTACTTCTGCACCACGTCAGGCATTAGTCAGGCAAGGTATTTTTTAGATTTTTTTTCTAAGGGCTGTTTGCAAACTTTCTAATCTAATCTCATCACAAGGCAAATTATTAAATCCAGTACATCACTGCCGTCTCTGACAGTTATGGAAAAAAAATCTATAGAGATTTCCAAAAGAACTTAAGGTTTTTTATTCAAGAACAAAGAATGCAAATGTCAATAAGGCAGTGAAATGAAATAAAACTTTGCCAGAAAAAAAATGGTGTTGTGAGTTATAAATAAAACTTTTCAGTAACAAACTCTTAGAGTTATATAACAGCTGCAGAAATAACTCGACATACTTCTATGACGGCTGTCGAGTCAAAGGTGACTTGTAAATATAGGTTGAATGAATGTAAATATAGGTTGAATGAAACAAATGTATACTTTTATGAAAATATTTATGTATAAAATATATATTATTATAGTTAACTTGTAGTAGTGTGTAGTCTACAACTTAGTTTATGTATAAGCTATAGTCTGGCGTTGGCTCCCTAAGGATTACTAATTTTGAGAAATTATTTTTTGATGTTTCATTACCCTTCCTAACCTAATCTATGAATTTTTGAACATATGCTAACTTAAATATTGCCTTTTATTCCTGCGTAACTGAAATTTACTAAGCGAATAGGGTGGTGGCTCAGCAAAACAGCGTCAGGTTATAAGCACGACGAGTGGGAATACAATCGTGGGAAAAATTATATTTAATTAATTTTCATTACTGGCAATAAGGCAAAGCGCGGCGTTGAATTTGACCACTCACCACGCAATGCCTCAATTTCGGTGGAAAGTGGGTAACGGAAGTGGAACGGAGTGTATTATCAATAGGTTCCCGAGTTCCCTCTACCTACCCTGCCTTGTGCAAGATACAGCGTGAACCTGAGAGAGAGAAATTAATTTTATTTTTTTATTTCTAATAGACGAAACGCAGATTTAAAAATTCTGCAGAAATGAAAAATATGGAATGATCTTAGTGTATTAGAGTCTTAATACTACTTTATCTAATAATAGCTATACTAGCATATAAGAAAAAAACGTAAACCTGCTTATCTATGGTTATCAACAGGTGTCCTACCTAACCAGCTATTTTTCATCTCATTTTTATAAAAGAAAAGAACAATAATAGTCCACATAAAAATTTCATTTTTGTTTGCGTTACAACAAACTCTTGAATTTCCGCTGTTCAAGTAGTTTATGTGGGCACTACAACAAGAACTCTTGTGCACTCGACCTATATTTTGAGTTCATGTAAATAGAGAATTGTTACGGGGAACATTTTTTAATGACCAGAATATATTTCTTAATAAGGATTGTTATTGCCTGGCTTAAAATTATTTTAATTATTCAGTATAAAATAATATTTTCTTAGCTTTACGCTTTACTCCGCTGGAAGGCACTCAGTTCCGGTACTTTTCCGCGCAATTTGATGCATTGCGTTTTGAGCGGTGAAATTCACTTTAGCTGAGCAAATAAATTTGAAAATATAATGATATGGTTTTATCGAGCTGGTCTGATGATTGACCATTGAAATTCTTCAAAGCCATTTAAGGTTTTTATCTCATATAATTTAAGGCTCTAAACATAATCTATCAAAATTGAAATACATGGATAAGAAAAACGTGTTTTAGTTTTATTTTAAATGATATTTTCATAAATATACCGTAACAATGTAAAAATAAAGCATCATCAAAATTTTGCAATATTTAGAAAAAAATACTATACGTTACGATTTCAACAAGGCAAAGCACGACGTTGAGCTCCAACACTCAACACGCAATGCCTTGAATTTGGTGAGAAGTGGGGAACGGAAGTGGAACGGAGTGTCTTGACACTAAATTTCTAAGTTCCCTCTGCCAAGCCTGCCATGTGCAGGATACAGCGTGAAGCTGGGTGAGTGAGTGAGTTACGATTTCACTGTATTTTTATCAATTAGTATGGATAGATTTGCCTTTAAACTATGTTTTGGCTTTAAACATAGTTTAAAGCCATATCCATTCCGTTCCATTAGAAATTTAACACCGCACTTTGCCTAAGCAAAGGTAATGAAAATACAATAATGTCGAGCTGTTTTGATGCTTGAGATCAGTTTTGTTTGTTGAATTTTGCAATATTTGGAAAAAACTACTCAATTTGCGGCCCATATCGCTTGGAAGGGTATTAAACATTAAAATGTTACGTTTTCATTGTATTTTTATTCAATGACCCAGGTTTTATCGCCCATTATATCATCGATACTGACTCTCATTCGGTTTTCAGTTTTATGATTCGTTTCATATTTTTGAGTCTATAAAATTAACAGTAATAATATATTTATGAGATACTTAAAGACCGGAGTGTTCCATAGATATTCACTTTTTGTCAAACAATATGATTTTTTTGTCATTTCAATATATTGTAAGGTTGAAATTAATGGTCATATTTTATATTGATACGTATGATCGGCTTCTGATTCGTTCTTTTTAAAGCACAAATGTTATGTACGCTTCTAATTCAAAGTCTTCGGATATAGATTTTTTTTATTACTTCGTGTTTTTACCCGACTGCAAAAGAAAGGAGTAGGTTTTTTAACTGTGTGTGTATATATTTATGTATATATCTCCTATTAAATATTTCCACATTTTCATAAATCCCGACTATTAATCCTAATATTTTTGTTTTTGTCTCTTTAGTGGATATGTCTTTTTAGTGGATGTCGCAGTCGGGATTTTTTTTGGTTTGTTTTTACATATTTAATTTCAATAATATAAAATTAAAAAGCTCTATAAAAACATATACTTAGAAAAAATATATAATATTGACTACCTCAATTATTGACATCATTCATTCTTCTATTATTTGTATCTTATTTAGCATATAGTATGGTAGGCCTGTATATATTACATCTTAAAAGGCAAAAACTCAAAAAATCATTGGTAAAAATTACATAACGTTCAGTATTAATAATTTTAAAACTTACACTTATTTAGAACGTTATAGTTATTTAGTGTCGTAAAGTTCCTCTTGGTCTAATATCGCCTTGCCCCTTCACTGTTCCCTTACCACAAAGGCTTTGAGGCGACTTCAATTTCACACTATTTAGTTTACTTAAGTTGAAAATTAAACTAATAAGAAGGTTGCAGACTAACGAAGCATATGCTGATGTTCCTTATAAAGTATATGATTGCTTTTGTTATATACTAGTTACCCTACTAAATATATATTATATTTTATTTACTAATTTTAACTATTTTCTTGTTTTGCTAACACTTTTTTCATAAACTTTATTTCTTACAGTACGGACTCAGGTTCCGTAACTTTTGTACCAAACACAAAACGTACATTTATTTTATTTTTTTTTGAAATTACTTAAAAATAGACTTAAGTGACTAAATAGAATTTCGACATTTATTTAAGATCTTAAAAGAGCCCAGTTATTATTTTTAGTTGTAAAAATTTACTTAATTTAATTGTTAAAACTATATGTAAATAAAATAACATACAACATTTTAATTTCATTTACTTAATAATTAATAGTTAATTTATTTACATATAGTTCAATTCACTTGATTCCGAGATACTATTACCTCTAAACATCTATTAACACGGTAAGTTACTTTTTTATAGCTTCACTCTGTATCCCGCACGTGTTAAAACACTTCCACTTTTCGCAGAATTCTTTAGGCGTTGCGTGGTGAGGATCTTAAGGCCGCGATATGCTTCGTTAAAAGAACGAAGAGTTGAAAATGATAAATATTTCAAACCCACAATTTATGTGGTTAACAAACGCACGTTGGTAGCACTGCACCGCCAAATATCTCAAATAAAAGAAAGAAAAAAGCTTTAAATAGATACCAAACAAAAAGCTTAACGAGTCAGTAAAACCATACAAGTAATTATTTAAAACAGACTACATATACATATATTTAAATAAATCCATATTTATCAATACCAATTCAAAATAAACTTGAATTAATCAAAGTTCACAAAAGCTGTGAAATTAATTCTGTTAACAATTGAGGCATTATAATTCAACAAATTACGTCACGGTAGAGGTAAGCTTTAATAGTAACAGTTATCGAGCTGTATAACCGTCGTATGTATTATATTGTAAGGACACAACGTAAGCGGTTTAATATAACTTTTCATGTATTTTTCAAGGTTTTTTTTTTTTTTTTTTTTTTTCAAAAATTAGAATTGTAATAGCAAAAGTTGTGAGTTCAATCCCTTGTCGAGGTAATTATTATATTTATATAAATAATTAAAAAAATAAAATATACAATATTCAATTAGGCCTTTGCAAGCACTTTGAAATGGTCAATTTGTATTAGAATGATAGTCATGTGAGTCTTAGAGTAAGCTACCAATTCAGAAAGCAGTGCGGCTGAGAAAGGCAAGAATCTCAACAGTTTCAATTGAGTTTCATTTGTACTTTTTGATAGACTAAACGTTCATTTCTAATATTCTCTTGTTATGATGTTTACATTATAAAGTTCCTTAATTCAGTAGCTTACACCAAATATATACTAATATGCCTATATATAAATATAGAGCTATTGGCCACTGGTTGACACATTACCGATTACCTCTAACCGCTGTCAGCACGTCAAACCCTTAGGTGCAATTTGTCGACGGTGAATGGATATGGCAACAAAGCTCCATTCAAACGGTTTTACTCAGATCAAAACTAATTACCTAAGGGTTACCTAAGGGTACCTGACTAAATTATAAGGGTTAAAGATTAAGCATTGTACTAGGAAAGTTACCTGTTACTTAAGGTCATCACGGCTCAGGGGCATAAGCTCGCGACTGTAATGACAACGTTTTTGGGTTCGTCTCGCTCGGGGAAATGAAATTTATTTACTTTTTTTATCTCTGGAATCGAGATAAAGTGCGGCGTTTAATTTTGCCAGTAAACACGCAACTTAAGACACAAATTCTGTGAGACGAATACACAAACAAGAAGTAAATTCTTCAAAATCTCTAGATTGTTTAATATTTCCATTGTATAAATCTTCCCGTCTCCTCCGTGAGCTCCAGATTAAATCTGTAAACCATTTGGCTAAATGTGATTGGTTAAGTTTTTCCTTATTTTTGTTTTGGATGAGATAACATTTCTGCTTTATTTGGATTTTTGACTTTCGTTGAAGCGTACTATTTACCCAGCTTCTCGCTGTATCCTGCACATGGCAGGGTAGGCAGAGGAAATTAAGAACCTAGTATGTAACCTAACCTATAAAAAAAGAAAAGATATATATATATATATATATATATATATATATATATATATATATATATATATATATATATATATATATATATATATATATATATATATATATATATATATCTTTTCTTTTTTTATAGGTTAGGTTACATACTAGGTTCTTAATTTCCTCTGCCTACCCTGCCATGTGCAGGATACAGCGTGAAGCTGGGTAGATAGTACGCTTCAACGAAAGTCAAAAATCCAAATAAAGCAGAAATGTTATCTCATCCAAAACAAAAATAAGGAAAAACTTAACCAATCACATTTAGCCAAATGGTTTACAGATTTAATCTGGAGCTCACGGAGGAGACGGGAAGATTTATACAATGGAAATATTAAACAATCTAGAGATTTTGCGATCCAATTTGTAGGTCGGTCGGTAACACGGCGTAAATAGAACAATTATTTCAGGTTTATTTGTTTACATCTAAATCCAATTAATATTCATTTGAGTGAAAATAGGAGCTCTGAAGTAAAATGCTTATCAATATGCAGTTACTAAATTTTACGGTAGAAATTTATTTTAATGAAAGAAACGTCTATTATATATTTTGTTACCTAAAAAATTGTGTATGTAGGATATTAGAAACACTGCAAAAATATTTTATTCCTTTTTAAAAAGCCACAATATACAATTCTTTTTTGTACTTGATATGGTATTTTTTCTAGTTAATACTCAATAATTGAAACATATGTACCAACATACGTATGTTTAAACAAATTTCCATACAATTTTTTTCTTAAAATCCTTTTTTGAGTGAGCCATTTTGCACTTGACTGCATTCTGTGAACGAAAACGTAAAGATTACCAGTATTGTTGAGACAGTGTTTTTTTGAACCCAAATCAGATATGTTGCATGTAGTTTGATGGAACTCAATGCGCAAAGCAAAGAAATTATAATAATTCAACTATTGTATTTAACCACCTCAAATGAACCAAACTTTAAACAATTGGTTAGGTTTTATCAGCTTGGCATAGCCTATAAAATGCCTCTGATAAGGCTATAACAGAATTTAATTTTCAGAAATAAAATCACTTTCACAAAATCATTGATTACTCATTATATTGTATAGATATATTAAAGTATTTACTTCATTTTAGCTCCTCGCTGTACCCCACATATGGCAGGGTAGTCAGAGGGAACTTGGGAACCTAAAATCCATTCCCTCTTTCCGCCAAGTATACGGCATTCCACCACAACCTGTCGTGTTTACAGTTGCACGCTTGTGCCGCTGCGCGTCATATGGGAGTATCATCTTTCTCTACATTAAGTCTTGATTTTATTTAAATCTCTAAAATATTAGGAAAAAAAGGGGACAAAAAGAAAAATAAACAAACGAATTACAAATGAAACACTAAAAGGCTTGGCACGTTAAATTCAAAATCTTATTTATTCTTAAAACAATGACAGATAATTTTACAGTTCATTATATCACTTACTTATACGCGTACATAGTATTTATTATATATTTATTATATTTCACAATGTATTTACATCAAACGTTATTTATTGTACTCAATTGGTATACTTTATTTACTTTAAGTGGAACAAAATTTGCGAATTTCTTATGATATTTTCCAGGTTGTGTAAGATTGTAGCTAATAAAATACAGAGGAGATATGAAAATTTATTTAATAGTAACATGATTATTTCTTATTTTTAACATTTTCAAAGTGTTATTCCACACTATTGTTGTTAGTGTTATACACAAACAAAATTAAGTTTAGATTAATACGCAAGAAGACTTGGGGTTAAGGTACACATACTTAACTCTTACGCTTCTATCAAGCTACTGTCGGCGTCAGCGCAGGACCTGCTAACTACAAAAATACATTTAATACAGTAAATACTAAAAAATGTCCCAAAAGCGATATAGATACTTTAACAAAATTTGGTATTAGATTGTACTATTCTATTAATCGATAGTACTTGTTAATCAAGTAAATGTATTAGAACCACGGAAAAATGTGAAATTCTTCAAGTAATCACAATTCTTTCGAAAAATTAGTAATTTCATTACTCTTCAGTAGAAGAGAAAGAGAGGAAATAGATGAGTACAAGCAGAACGTCCAAGCTGATTTTGATTATCTATCGCTTATTCCGCGTTCACTCTTGTACATTTCGCTCAAGTGGCACGTGACATTTTTTCGTGCGTGGTGCCGGCCTATATATAAAGCATTTATAAAGTGTATTACGTCAAAAATTATCGAAAATTGCAATCAGAAGGTCCTGCTAAGACGCCGCAATGACGTTGCATGATATTGTTATTATTGTTATGATTATTTCGGTTTTTATTTTAATTTAACGATAATTTATTTGTATTGTCATAGTTTTATGTCGCAGATACGGTACAATGGTTACAATACAGTTGCAGCATATATTTACAATAGAAAAAAACTCTTATAAAAAACTAATTACATTAATACCTTTTGACAAAAATATATTCTTAGATACAAACAAATTATTAATATCATTATTAATATATTTAACATTTACTTCTGCAACACTTTAGCATAAATGAAAGTAGAAAAGAATATTCTACAGTAAAGTAAGCCTCTTGATTAACGCTGTTAAATCAATGCTTATATAGTACAAAAGACTTTTATTCATTTACGAGTACATAATAATATAGAAATCATAGTACGTTACGATAATTCATAGTACGTAAAGAAAAATATCAATTGAATACAAGAATAAAATAATTCTAATATCAATTTTATTTCAATGCCACAAATTCGGAGGAAAGGATGTGGAACAGAGTGTCTTAACACAAGGTTCCCAAGTTCCCTCTGCCTGCCCTGCCATGTGCGGGATACAGCGTGAAGCTGAGCAAATCTTATTACAATATTTTAACCTTTTCTCTCTATTCACTTACTTGAACAGGGATTGAACCATCAGCTATCGCATTTACAGTAATACGTTCCACTGCGCCACAACGGCTATTAGTAGTATTTATTTTAAAATATTGCTTTCTCAAGTTCAATATATTTTATTTATTTATATAAAAATAGCCAAATCTCAACTGGAAAACATCATAAACATTAGAAACTGTATAATAGTTACATGAAGATATCGTTATCCATACCCTAAAGTTTTATACAAGAAGATTAATAACAAAATTAATTGTACATGCACTTGCGTTGATTTCATAGAGGAATTATTGCCGTGCTGCATTGCGGCTGGCGTTTCACCTGTAAATAAAAAATGCGTTACTACCCAAATATTATGTTGGTACGTTAGTTTTTACTTCCGTTAATGGTTTTCAACCCAATGTTTTTATAGTGATGTGAATCATAAGGTTAGGGTTGTGTATTTCATAAATTATTTTATAATTTTTCTAACAATACAACGGAAACAATTGAGTAAAGCAGCTTCACCGAATTTTCCGCATAGTAAAGTGGACATCGAAGGTTAATTTCAAAATAGCCTTAAATACCCCGGCTTAACTTTTGAGATATTTTGAGTTAAATGGCAGAACCACACCGCAGTTTTTCTTATTCATCAGAGTGGGATCGAACCCATAACCATTGTTTTTAGTATCAGATGCTGCCTTGCTAGGTCATGACGGCTTTTTGTATATAATTTATTGTATGATTGTACTCAGCTTCACGCTATATCCCGCACATGGCAGGGTAGGTAGAGGGTACTTGGGAACCTAGTTTTAAGACAGTCGGTTTTACTTTCGTTGCCCACTTTCCGTCGAATTTGAGGCATTGCGTGTTGAGTAGTGGAAATCAACGCCGCGCAAATTGTTATTGTTGATTGTATTGTTCAATAAATTGGTACGATTTTAAAATGAATTTTCTTGCTTTTTATTTTAGAATTTATTAGTAAGACATTCTTTATTAAAAATAACGCCTTTAAAAATGGATAACACAGTGTGGTTGGTTAATCAGAAAGAATTCATTATAAACAATACACAGTAACCAACTCTCTAATCAAAATCCACACATATTATGTGCCAACTAAAAACATCCTTCGCTAATATTTTTCATTCAAAAGGCAAAGTGCGGCGTTGAGTTCCGCCACTCAACACGCAAGGCCTCAAATTCGGCGGAAAGTGGGGAACTGAAGTGGAATGGAATGTCTTAACACTAGGTTCCCGGGTTCCGTCTACCTACCCTCGTGCGGGATACAGCATGAAGCTGATTAATATTTTCCATGACTACTGAAATTCCAGAACAGTGTTATTTAATACTAAACTTATTTTTTTAAAATTTTAAAAAAGCGTATAAAAATTTTGAACGAAGCAGGATTTGAACCCGCGCCTCTGGAATACCGTTCCAGCGCTCTGACCAACTAAGCCATTCGTTCTCACCGAGCTCCGTCGAAATTCTTATACGCTTGTTACAACTTATTTATGTTGTTAGCATCTCTGTAGGGAGATTTTTACAAATTTCCTACAGAGATGCTAATTTATACGCTTTTTTAAAATTTTAAAAAATTAAGTTTAGTATTTTCTGTCCTAAGTGTGGAATAACACTTTAAAACATAGTAAAACAGTGTTAATTAAGTTTTTATATCAATATATCATACTTTCATGGACATTGTGGATCATATATTACGACGTAATGGTTTTCGATTGAAATATTACTTGAGAGCGTGATATTTTTATATTTTTTTCGCATACAACCTACAAAGTAGGCGGAGACAGTCTAATATTAAACTCTGTTCTACGCTTTTCGTCCAAATTCAAGACACTGCTTGCGTAAGAGTGGCGCAACTGAACGTTGCAAAAGCGATTATTAGTTAGATCAAAATCTATAAATCGTTTTTATTTTTACCTAAAAATATATTTATATTACCTTAATTGAAGTGATTAGTGAGCATTTGAAAAGATCCAAATCAAATTTCAAAGGTTCAAATCCTACCACATTGAATTTTCTATAAGTTTTATCTAATATATTATGCTAAGCTAAGTTTTTTTTTGTTTTATATATTTCTTTATTTACAAAAAAAAATCAATAATTACATTTTTGACAATCAAGGGTAAAAGATTAACAAAAAAAAACAGGTAAGGTAAAAAATACAAGAAAGTTAATTATCAGAATAAGACTTAAAAACATGAAAAATTAAATAATTATATAAAAACAAATTAATACATTAATTCAGTATGAATAATAAAATTAAATAGATCTGAAATATAGGCAAATTTCATTCATCATCCAATAACCGGGCCCCAGGAGGCTTGCAAAAACCAAATTGACGATTCAATTGAACTGAATAGATAGATGAGATTAATAGCTGTATTCAAGTCTGGGATATTTATATAAATCCAACTAAATATAAAAGTGTTTGTGATTTATTTAAATTTAGTATGGATATTTTTAACTTTCGACATCAAAAGTGTTGCTATACAATTATTGTTGATACTAATGTAATATCAAAACGGTTTTTTTTGTCTTTTGTTAAGTAAATTATAGTATTTATTTTAAGAATATAGTAAGGCAAATTTTATAGCAAGGCAAAGCGCGGTGTTGAGTTCCGCCGCTCAACACGTAATGCCTAAAATTCTAGGAGAAATGGTAATACGATAATTATAAAAAAATATTTATATTATATAATATATCTAAAATTTGTTGCGAAAAGGCCAAGAGTATTTATGATTTGCATTGCTTACCCACCACCCCTCACTCTTAAATAAAAATTAACAATAGCCACGCGTGAAAAAAATAACGAACGGGTTTGCAGTTTATATTTTTTTATTTATTTAGCTTTATACCGTATCACGCACGACAGAGTTGGGATACAGAGGGACTTGGGAACCTACTGTTAAGACACTTCTTTCCGTTACTCATATTGTGCCGAATTTGAAACATTGCGTGTTAAATGGCGGAGCTCAACGCCGTGCTTTGTCTTGTAACCAAAGCAAAGACACAAAAATATTAAATGTTTCATTTTTTGATTGAAGATGAAACCCACAACCTGCCCCGCTTACAGTCCCCTATGCGACGACATGCCTCATAATCGTGTCATAAAGTTGATAAATGAAGCTAGAAAATTACTTTGACTATTTAGCTTGATGAAACAAGAAAAGTACCAGTGACTTCTCTATTGTTAATATACTCAACTCATTCGTCATTTTACGTACTTCTTGTTAAAATTATAATACAAGTATATGCTATATAAGTTACGTAATGTAAGTTTTTAATTGATATTTATTTTTAATGAACCATAAAAGGTTTATTTTATAAAACCCACATTAAAGAAATATTTTTTACAAGTAAAAGACCCTTGAAAATGAGCATGTCATTATATTCTTAAAAATACATAAAAACTATTTTTAGAAATCGTACAATTAAATGTAAAATGAATCTGTCCAAGTATTTCTATTTCTAATGCATTATTTAAAAAAATCTCATTTTACTCAAATAATTGTAAAGGCTATCTTCTCGTTTAAAAGAGATGAGTCTTTCTTTCAAATTTTGTATCTTTCCAAGATTTATTGAACGTAGTGTCTAGACACTCTTAACTCTCCACTTTCAAAAAATTGTTTAGTATATGTATACGACGACGTCTAGACATAAAACAATGTAGATATTTGTCCATGTCAAGACATCTTTTTCACAAAGAAAGATGGGCAGAGGGAACCTATACTTCAGATAATCTGTTCCCCACTTCCTGTGCAATTTGAGACATTGTGAAAGTTAACATCGTGGGAAATAAACTTATCAATCCGAGTTGTATTGAAACCCATTATCGTCGTGTTGATAATAAGTTTATGTGTCATAAATGCCTTGATATAAATATTGATTGTACAAAATTAAATTTTTGGTCGAAATAGTTGAGAATCTTCTACAATGGCTCCAGTTGTAAAAGTATAAGACTATAATCAACGTCAATAGGGAATAACAAAATTTTATATCTTGTCCCTAAAAGATGGATTCGTAATGTCAGACTTTTTATGGGCCTACTCCATTGAAACTTTGTATGACTACGGCCAACAAAAAAGGTTACTTTATTCCCTTGATAATAATGTCATATATTAGAAAACCATATTGTTTACACAATATTTCAGCCTATATATGCATAGTGCCTATTCAGCTTTCTTTAGTATATAAATAATCTTTTTAAGAATATTAACAAAATATTCTCTTCGTCCTTTCAGTCTCATTCGCAAAACAAGTTTTATTTTAGCACAAACAATAAATCTTTAAAATTCGAGGGTCTAATTAAGAGTGAGCAACGGAATGGAGTGTCTTAACATAAGGTTCCCAAGATCCCTCTGTCTACTTTGCCACGGGTGGAGTATAGCGTGAAGCTGCAAAAAAAATTAAAAGCGTTTGCTATGAAATAAAAAATCTCGTTTGTTCCGATCTCTATATCAATTGATAACTTAACTTACTAAAATCTGGGCGTAGAACAAATGAAATTTATAAAATATAACGAGAAAGAATTATGCATATAATCAAATCAAATTTTGACATTGTAATTTAATTCATATTAAAGAACATAATTCTACAAATTGTATTTTTTGCAAATGATAAATGCTTATCTTTAATTTGCAAAAATTGGATTTTCCTGTTCATTTTTTATTTAGACGGACAAGTATTTTAATATTTCTCATAATATTATTAATGAACTTTGAATTTGAAATTATACAGCTGTTATTGTTATACAACAGTTCGTGGAAGTAAAATTTTTCCATTTTCTCGCTTTTTGAAGACAAAGATCGTGCGTTAAGTACGTCAAAACTCACAATGACCTGAACTTGACGGAAATAAAATGACTAAATTCTCTCTATCTATATTCAAGGAGAAGAAAATCTCCTAATCAAATAGTTTTTTTTTTACTCTCCGTTTATTACCATTTTATTTCCATTTTGATGATTGCTACAGTATTTTTAATTTACTACTTGTGTACTTTTTATAAAGAACTTACTTATTATAAAAAATGTACCTACTTAAAGTGCTACAAATGTTTGTATTTTTAATAAAAATATTCCAACGCGGCAAATTGAATCATTAAATTATAACACACAAGTAGGCACTTTAATCAATTTACCCGAGAGTCATTTCATTTTATGAAATATTCTAGGAAAAATATTACAATTTTAATCACGTGGAGTGGACGAAGACAATTATGCGAGACATTTCAAGTTCATTATCTTGAAAAAAAAAAATAGTATAAAGAAATATACGTAAATTATCAAAAAAATATTTAATATATCGTCATTGTGTGGTTGCTAGATTCATAGTTACAGGTGCTCCTGGAAGCAAAGAGCAATGCCTGGAACTTGCACGGCGTTGAGTTCCATGACTCAATTATATATAATTATAACATAATATTATTTTTCTTAATTACTATTTAAATTATCGATTGTATTTTATCAGGCCTAACGTACCATAATCTTCCATCATACTCAAAGTGAATAGAGAATTATTAGGATTTTCAATAATTCCATATAATTGAAGAGAAAATAAAGGTACATAAAATGAAGCCTTTTTAAGTCTAAAGTAATGTACTCAGCTTTACGCTGTATCCCGCACATGGCAGGGTTGGCAGCGGAAACTTGGGAACCTAGTGTGAAGACACTCCGTTCCACTTCCGTTCCCCACGTACCGCCGAACTTTGGGGCACAGCGTGTTGAGTGGTGGAACTCAACGCCGCATTTTGCCTTGTACCAGAGCGAAGAAATGAAAACATTAAATATTTAAATTTAAAATATGAAATATTTCATTTCCTGGAGTGGGGATCGAATCCACAACCCATCACGCGTTTGTGCGGCTGCGCCACGACAGGCCTCAAAAGTAATGTACTTCTATCAAATAAAATTGCATATAAGTGTTAAGAAAATCTCTAGAGGGCACCGCCAAGATCAATGTCAGGTGCTTATGTTAAATTATCTCAATATTTTTACTATTTTTAAATTATTATTACACACATAAGAAAGAAAATACTAAATTTAAAAGTTTATAAAAGTTTTGTCGTAGCAGGATTTGAACCTGCGCCTCTTGGAACGTATGGCTTAGTTGATCAGAGCACTTGGGCGGTTTCCAAGAGACGCTGGATCAAACCCTTCTTTTTCAAATCTTCATATGCTTTTAAATTTAGTATTATCTCAATATGTTTGAAAACATTTATAAAAATTACATTGCATTTTTTATAAAATTTTTCAGTAAAGTGACACTCTCGATAATACTTGATGAACTTGATGGCTTAGTTTTCAGAATCTTTGCAAAATTTCTCAGACACCCGCGTTCAAATCTCGCTACGTTAAAATTTTAATATGTTTTTTATAAATAATAACAACTTATGTATCTCTATCTAGACTTACAAACAAAGATTTTGTAAAAAACACACCCATCCCGTTTTCTCCTCTGGTCCTAACAATTTCTTACTAAAACCACCTTATAATTATAACTATAAGTTGGTTTTAGTAAGAATTTTTTATTCTTTAAAAACCTTTACACGAACAACAAACTCGGCTTGTATCTCATTGTACGGCTTACTCTACTCTAAATCAATTTGGAGAACGTTGTTAGTACTATGCTAATACCCTACTTACCATTTGGAACCGTTTAATCGTCACTGATCAAATACAAATGTTTAGTTCACCTGAGAAATTACCTACAACCGTTTCTATATAACGATTGATTTTCTAAATACATTTTTAGTTACCTATTATTATACGAGTACGGGTATTCGTAGGTAAATCATCATATAATTTATGTGTCTAAAGTAATACTTTCGTTGACATTAATTTAATTTATTATATTTTTAAACTTAAATTGGTATAAAAAATACAATTAAAAATATAAAAATAAAACTCTACCGACGGCGAGATAAGAATTCAGGCTATCGGTGGTTAGGGTTTCAGAGTGAGAGTTTTTTTTTCTCTCTGGGAAAAAACAAGGACGGGACGAGCGTACTGATCATCTGATCGACCTAGAAATATTACCGCGAATAGGTCGTTTCACAGAAGTGTGGCGCGTGGAAGAAAATTCCAACGAAACTGCACAGTATCCAGATCCAGTCCAGATGATGTGGATGGTACTTAAGCTTGTGACGCACTGTGCTGCTGTAAAATTTGGCAACAGGTACTAAGTCAAATAGTTCTTCAGAACACTCCCCGTGATAAATACGGTAAAGAACGCACAGAAAGGATACGTCTCTACGCAAAACCAAAGTATCAAGCCTCACACAGATCATTCCCCAACGATTCGAACGGCTCTACGTTGAATACGATCAAATGGTTTAAGCTGATACTGGGGTGCATCAGCTCAGAGGTGATATCAGTATTCCATATGCGGCCGAACCTGAGTGCCGATATAGACGCTTTAGCATCGGAGTCAGCTCGGGAGCACAAAAGGAGAAATGCCATCTGGCCCATTCGACTTGTGGATGGCCAAGGAAGACAAAGCTCACCTAATAGCTTTCTGACTGAACTCTAGACTTTACTCTGCACTCAATCTGCACTTTTTAAACCAGTTCTGTTGTTAAAGAATCTGTTAAACGTAAATTACCTCGCACGCGTCTTATATCCACCGAACATACATTCGAACTATATAATGGGTAATTATGTCAACTAACAGACGGATGTTACCTTAATCTAATCGTGACCACGGATTATCAAAAAATGTTCAAAACATCGGGTTTTAAAATTGAATAATATCTAAAAAACGAGATAAATCCGAGCAAATTTTATTTATTTAAAATGTGTAATAATCGCGAAAATAAAATATTTTATTATTTTTATTACATCTTGAATGGTGGATCCGAACATTGTTAAATTAATTTTCGAGACAGTTACAAAATAAATTAATTCCGAATAATATCGAACCCAGACGTGTTTAGAGTCAAGCAGTCACACTGCGTCGCGATAGCCTTTTATTAATTAAAACCAATTGATCGATACTTCTATGTCCAACTGGAAATATCGATCAGACATGACACGGACAGATGAATTAGGTCTTCGTTCTCATTAAGACTTCCACTTCTAACACGGGATCAATTATATCAATTTTTTTTAAATATTAATAAGAAATACCAGCTGAAAATAAATAAAGGAAATCAACTCATATATACAAAATTCCAAATACCAGAATGCTTCTGGCTTTAAATGCTTATAATCCTATTCTGTGAGCCTTCTGTTTTGAACGTTTAAAGCTTCAGTACAATGCACTGAATACGTTGTTTAAATAATGCAGAAATGTTAGAATGTTTCCATTTACATTCCTTTTGGTGTTTCCTTAACTTGCATACTTCTTTAGACGCTACGAGTATGTCGAAAGCTAGTAAGAAAATTTTAGTAATATATTATAACTAAGATAAAATATTAACACTAAAACACTTCTGTAAAACAAAACATGCGCTTTATTTTTTTATAAAAAAGTATAACTCGAAAATTATAATTGTAAAAACTTTTGTGGCGTGTCCTGGCGCAGGGGCATGATCGCTTGACTGTAAACGACAGATTAAGTTCGATCCTTACTCAAAGAAATGAATTGTCTAATATTTTTTATTTGGCAGAGAGTGCTTCCCTCATGCGAGAAAAAACAAATAAAAGATATATTTTTTTATAATTATGCTAACATTTCTACGAGAACGTAGCTTGACGTTTAGATAGAGTAATCCTGTGACTGTGAGTTTTGGCTTTGCCATATATAAGCCCACAAATTATTTTTTTTTTCTTAAAGAGTTTTTTTTTTTTTTTTTTCAGCTTCACGCTGTATCCCGCACTAGGCAGGGTAGGCAGAGGGAAGGAAAGTGTAACCTAGTGTTATGACACTCCGTTCCACTTCCGTTCCCCACTTTCCGCCGAATTTGAGGCATTGCGTGTTGAGGGGCGGAACTCAACGCCGCACTCTGCCTTATTACCTTATTACTTATTAAAGAGTATTATACTCTTAAAGAAAAAAAATAATAATAAATAACATTTATATTCATGATTTACGAAAAAAATCCTCAGTAAATTTGCGATAATCTCGTTAAAGTCTATTACATATTTCAGAAGTTACATGCGTACAACACTTTATACCAAAATAATAACACTAAATTCTTCAGCCCAAGCAGGCAAAAAAAGGATTCAATGACGTCAAGAAAACGTCTAATACACATTCTGTTCTATGTTCATCACAAACGCACATGAAAAAAATCCAAATCATTAGCAGTTATTCTCTTAAAAAACGTACAATTCTAAATATTTTTTGTTATTTTTCCCTTTCACCTGACGTAAATGTGACCTTTGGTGTCAATCTTTCTTAACCTTTCTCAAGGTTTTTGCCAAGTAAATGTATCGAACGACTAATATTCTAGCCAAATGGGCTTGGAGTAAAATTGACACCACTCAATAATAGTGGTGTTCTGCTTATTTATTTATAACTAGCTTTTACCTTTCTTGGCAGTTTCTACCTTGTACTTAAATGTGAATACGTATGTTTAGTGTGTACAGGTTGCTACAGAATGTTACATTAAAATTAAATAAGAAGTTTCTTTTTTCTTTTTATCTTCATACTGTATCCTTATATAGCATGATAAACAAAAGGAACCCGGGAATCAAGTAGTCAGGATATAGAATGGATTGTAGTGCAGGGACAAGCGTGGAAATGAAATATCTAATTTTTCATTTCTTTCGCTCTGGTAATAAATCTCAAGTTCTCTCTGCCTATCCTGCCTGTGCAGAATTTAGTGTGAAGTATAAAAAATATGAATAAAGTTAATACTTACTTTGTACAACATGTACGGTGACTGAGGCAGCCCTGGCGTTGGCTGGGACACATGTATAGTTACCGGAATGCCGTGGCTCAGCCTTGCCGATAATGAGCTCGCTGGTTTGCCTGACGTTGTGGACGCTCACACCATCTAAATATAAAAGTATATTTATACGTAAGAAAGATTATTTATTTATTTAATTGCACGCTGTGCTATAACCAGAGGGAACCTAGTGTGAAGTGAGATACTTCGTTCTCCACGTATCGCTCAATTTTAGAAATATTTCGGTATTTGGCTGCAATTAGAATTTTTACCCGACCAAGGAAATAGGTATATATGTAATAATAAAAAGAATTCATTTCTTCTTGAGGCACCGACCTGATCCTACCCGATTATCACAGCGCTTACAGATCGGACAGTTGTACTTCTTTTTTTATAAATAATCACAAGTTCATAATATCATCTCTACGGTTACTAAAACAATTACTGAAGCTGAATATTTCAGCTAAGACTACTAAGAAATGAGAATGTCTGAATAAGAACATATTACATATTTCACTTGAGAAAATAGAGCAAAACCAAGTCAGGCATTGTTTTAAAGTAATCTATTCTAATAATAAAATTGTAACTCATCACTGTCTGATTGAATATTTGAATATACAATTTTTTTGCCTATGGTAGGCAAAGGATACTCTTAGAAACGTAGTGTTTTGACACAACATTCATATTTAGAAAAAGTACGTAGTATAAGTAATTGTACGTAGTAAAATCCAACGCCGTTCTATGCCTTGTTACCAGAGCAAATTAAAGAGATTACCAGAGATATTCATTGATGTGATAGTCTAATGTGATATTTTTTTCATTTGTGCGTTAAATTATTAGGTACTCATACTCAGTTTCACGCTGTATCTCTAGTGTTAAGACACTCCGTTCCACTTCCGTTTCCCACTTTCCGCCGAATTTGAGGCAGGCAAGGTGTTAAGTGTCGGAACTTAACGCTCCGTTTTGTTTTCTACCAGAGCGAAGAAATGAGAACTCGAGGGGATCGAACTCGCAACTTGTTTGTTACAATCACACGGTTGTGCAATCAATTGTTAGGTAGTTAATTCAAATTGTTTAATAAACAATGCAGAAGCAAATGAGGCCTGTCGTGGCGCAGCGGCACAAGAATGTGACTGTAACCGACAGGTTCTGGGTTCAATCACAAGTCGAGGAAATGAAATATTTAATATTTTCAATTTTAATATTTAATGTTTCATTTCTTAGCTCTGGTAATTTGTTGCTGTTGCTGTTGAGTTCCGCCACACAACAAGCAATGCCTCAAATTTGGCGAAAAGTGGGGAACGGAAGTGGAACGGAGTGTCTTACCACTAGGTTCCCGGGTTCCCTCTGCCTACCCTGCCTCGTGCGGGATTCAGCGTGAAGCTAAGAAAGAAAGAAAGAAAGAAAGAAAGAAAGAACAATGCAGAAGGCAAAAGTTTATTCAATGTTCAATTGGCGATGTTAATTCAGACAAAAGCTTACAGCAAAATAGCACCCTATTTCTCTTTGGACTTAACGCAGTACCCGTATATATTAGGGTTAGTAGTAGTAAATCAACACAAAATATCTTATATTAATACCACGACGAGAAAATTATATTAACTCATTCCCCCAAGTTGAAATCGAACCCACTACCTTGCTTTTACAAAAAGATACTGCGCTTCACCATGAAACCCTAAAAAATAATATATTTAATTTTCTGCCTGTCAGCTTCTTTTAATATATTTGTTGTAGTTCACTGAATACGTGACATTGCGTAACGACAATATTTTCATTGAAGTAACTCAAAGTCTAATTGTGAAAGACACGTCGAGAGAAAAAACGACTGTATTTTGTTTGGTCTTTTCCTTAAAACTAACGTTGATTTTCTTCCCATCCGGGTAGATAGAAGAAGAGTAGAGTGACAACAGTTTCCGCTTTTGTAAATAATTTTCGGGACATTGGTGGAGGACCGAGGAAATAGTTTTTCGTTACGCAGTAAAGAAAATTGACTGAATATATCCATTAATATTGTAAAAAAATAATGTTTAATTTCTACTTTTAAAATTGTTTTCTTTATTTTATAAAATAAAAACGTATTATAATGTTTTTATTCTGTGCCAAATTTCATACAAAATATATATTTTGATTATTTTAAGTTAGAAGTAATTTTTTTGTGTGTTGCAAGGGACTGTAGAGCTAGATATTTAATTTAATCTTGAAATATTGCGTAGATATTATATATTAAAATTAATGATTTTGATAAGCAGTCAAGCCTGTTGTGGCGCAGCGGCACAAGAGTGTGACTGTAACCGACAGGTTCTGGGTTCGATCCCCAGTCGAGGAAATGAGATATTTAATATTTTCAATTTAAATATTTAATGTTTTATTTCTTCGCTCTGGTAATAAGGCAAAGTGCGGCGTTGAGTTCCGCCACTCAACACGCAGTGCCTCAAATTCGGCGGAAAGTGGGGAACGGAAGTGGAACGGAGTGTCTTTACACTAGGTTCCCGGGTTCCCTCTGCCTACCCTGCCTCGTGCGTGCGTACAGCGTAAAGCTAAAAAAAAAACCGACGGTAAAATTATCTAATAAGGATTTTTACCATTTGATGTATACAACTTAATTATAAAGAAAATATTTGATTGAAACTTTACGGGATATGAATATGGTGCACTCACTAACTACATAATAATATATATAATAAGCAAGCAGCCTTTAGTATTTTTATTTTAAACGTATAATCAATTTAAAGGTATTATAATTACTGATTACTATTATATTAAAAAGACCATCGTTTTTATTTGCATATAACTGAGAAAAAAACGTGCATATATAGTTTCAACGATTTTGACTTTACATACATGATGATCGACAGCAAAATAGATACGCATTGGGCACATAGCGTTCGGTTAGGTTCCTTAATTTCCACAATGTTTTAAAGACATTAAGCGACGTTTAATGTCATAGAATGGCGTTGCACAACGCCGCTCGTCCGCTCGTGTGCCATTGTGGCCACGTTCACAATCAAACATTCTATTGTACACCTACGGCTTATACGTTGAACCTTGTTCTATTGTGCCCCTACGGCTCATAAGTTATTAAAACAATATTTCTACGGAAAAATAATTTTATTTCAACATAAAAACCAATAAAACCGAAAATGCGTTCGCCATTGCCATTTAGGCATTCATAAATTCCATCCTGTCGTCAATACTACCGCAGATATGGCACGAATTAAAACACTGGAATCATATAAAGACCACACAATGCAATGAAAAACAATTTTCCATGAATATATTAATAAACAATTATCGATATGTACACAAATATTTACTTACAGTGGTATATTTTGGAAAAAGTTTAAAACGTTTATTATTTACTCGTGATGGTAATTTATTTATTGATTCAAATACGATTGTTTACATAAGAATGTTAAGAAAATATGTATTTTTTTTACGAATTCCATACAAAACAGGGTGCTTAAAGGGAACTTAGGAACCAAGAATCAATACACTACGATCCAATTATGACCCCCACTTTCCGTGAAACTCTTAAGATATTGCGTACTAAGTGAAGGCAGAAATAGACGCACTGCTTTGTCTCGTTACCAGAGTGAGAAAATGAAAATGTTAAATATTTCATTTCCGATAGAAAAATCGCATTAACAAACTTTCGTTTGTCAATTTATGTATTATTAACTTTTATAGAAGCACGTTTGTGCCCCTACGCCACAACTCACTCACTCACTCACTCACCTTCACGCTGTATCCCGCACGTGTCAGAATAGGCAGAGCATTTGAGATCGAATTTTATTATATTTTAAGAATAATTGAATGTTAATGTGTTTCAATGTCTAATAAAATATAATTTTATCATATAAATTATATTTACTCAAATACCTGCCCGTAAATATTGATTGTTGATGATCGTAGGGCGGGCGTCGGATATGTACATAAGTTTAATTTAATCAACATAATATTATTTCACTTGGTTTAACAAAGGTCGACCTTCAAATTTTATTACATTTTTCCTTATATAGGCACTAATTATGTTGTGCCTTTATTTAAATTAAACATGCTGTGGTTCAGGGGCACGAACATGTGAATGTAAACGTGACAAGTTGCAGGTTCGATCCCTACTCAACAGAATAAAATATCTAATATTTTTAAATAAAACTAGATATTTAACGTTTTAATTTCTTCGCGTGTGATGTCAAATCAAAGCGAGGCGTTGAGTTTCATCCACACGCAATTCCTCAAATTCTGAGGAAAGTGGGGAGGATCTTCATAGTAGGTTCCCAAGTTTTTTGAAAATTGACAGATTTTTTTCTATTAAATGTTTGATTTTTTTGAAAATTGACAGACTTTTTGTGCCTTCAATTTGTTTATTCAAGATCAATTCAATTTAAAGATTCAATTCAATTTGTTTATTCAGAACAGCAATTATTTAACTTTAAAATCTTAACTAAATAAGTTAATAAAGAAATATATAAAATTTGAAAACGGACTGATAGTAATATCCTTCCAGTACAGCACAGTTGCCCTTTTTTGTATTTTAGAAAGAAACTTAATAGCGTCTACGACACTTCGAGCGTACTGTACATACATACACTCTTCTTTTTTTTTGTCTTATAGCCTTATATAAAAAGATATTGAATGTACTCAAAAACCTTTCGCGTTCGAGCACAATTCGTTCTTAACCAACTTTATAACGTTATTTGTATGTATATTGGAGATTTACATCTTTCATGATTACTCAATCTAGTGGCAGGGGATTTCATGAATGTAGAAATATGAATCTCGATGGCTTTGTACATTATGGATATAATGGAAAGAGCTCTGTCATTCCCAATGATGGATTCCTGAATATATGGAAGTAATGATATTTATTTACGAAAAGTATCTAACTAAAGTGAATCGGAATGCTCTTTGTTGCGGAATTGATGTTTTGTGTTTGATACTCAATGCCCTACTGATTTCTTAGTAATGAATTTATCTTCTACATATTGTAGGTAAGTTTTGTTTCTAATATTTAACAGTTCAGTTATCACAATTGCTGTACATGATCAACATGAACTGACATTTAATTTAATTTGTTATATGTATGCAATCGTTAAGTTAATTATTTCAGATTATCGCATCCATGTACTAACCTAGTTTGCAGTCAGATTGAGTATACAACCAGATTGAGTCTACTTCACCGTGCATATAGTCATTTACTTATTTCTAATTCAAACTCTATTAGAAATAAAAAAAATAATAAATTTACGTTTTTAAGAACAAACTACCTACATCTTTTGTTCTTTGCATAGTGTATTGAAAACGACTTTTTGTTATGACTTGTGTTTTTTTGTTTTGTTGAGAGAACTTTTCTATATTAGCAATAATATAGATTATATATAATTTTATTCTTATCAATTAAAGTCATAGTCCAAATTTCAGCTGAATCAAACACAAATATAGGTTAAACTAAGCTAAAAAGATTTTACATACACTTACAAGGTAAATAAAAGCTCGTTTTAAAATATATAAAGCTTTATATATGAATGTGGCCTGTAATGGTGCAAGGAGACCAGCATGCAAGTGTAAACGTTTAATATCTTCGCTCTGGTAACAGACAAATCGCGGCGTTGAGTTCCGCTACTTACGAAATGCAAATTTGACGGAAAGAAAGAAATTAAAAGCACAAAGCCAGGAACTGAGTGTCTTAAAACAAGGTTCCCAACTGTCCTCTGCCAATCGGAGTAAGGCACGAAAGTAAAAAAACTATTTATTTATTATATATAGAGCGAGTATTTTAAGTCCAGATTTGCAGAAACAATTGTGCGTTTAACTAATTATTGTACAATGTTTATGCCAATATTAGCTGCCAGTGTAATTACCTATTAGTTTTTAATTTAGATCGACATACGCTTTATATATCGCCAATAGATTTATTCAGTTATTATTAATTATGAATGGGTAAGCTATTGTTTTATTATTGTTAACTTCATTGATTTGTTTTATTCATGATTATCGATATTTTTGGACAGCCAATTACAAAATCGCCTATGCCCAGCTTTGGGCGTCGCACGGCTGAGACGACGATATCAGACAACGGGGTGCATCTTAAGTTGCGGCACTGAAGACCATACGTTGATACCAAAACAAGGAATTCATTAATTATCATGATTCTTCATAATGGGGCTCGAAATCACAACTATCGTATTTAAAGTAAGGAGTGGTCCCACTGCACAGCGACAGCTTTAACAAAAAATTTTTAAAACATATATCTAATGTCTGAGGCCTGTATAGGCATAGGAACAAGCATGTAACTCTTATCGCGTATATTAAAATATGTAACATTTTCATTTTTCGCTCTGATAATAAGACAAAGCGCAGCGTTAAGTTCCGCCAACTCAACACCCAATAACACAGATTTTGCGGAAAGTGGGAAACGGAACGGAGTGCCTTGACACTAACTCTCTCTGCCTAGTTTGCCGTATACGGGATACAGCGTGAAAGATGCAAATATAAATATTTAAGCATCTAATGAGTAACAAAGAAGAAGGCTAAAAAAACTTTGTGTTTCTATAAAGTCCATTTTTAAAATGATAAAATATTATTTTAGTTTTAATAAAAAAATAGTTTTCTATATTATTTCTACCTATCGTGTTATAATATACTTAATGGATAGCCACTAAAATTTTTCAAATAATTTCAATTCGCTCCAACTTGTCGTAACTTACTTTATAATAAGTTTCATTGTTTCCACTAACGGTTCAAACTAACTTTTACTTAGTCACGGTACAAATTTTCAATAATATGTAGTAAACGCTTTTGTTGTGAAGTAATATCAATTTATTATATTATAGCACACACTTACTACTAATAATATAGATATATATTTGAATAATAGAATGTGGAGTAGTGGGAAAAACCTGTCTGAAAACGCAATTTTACATATTTAAATGTATGAAAAGACATCATCCGCCCTTAAGTCCCGCCACTTAGCCTAATCGATAGCGGTTTGAGGATGGAATGTTCTTGATTTGTACTTTTTGAGATTCCGAGGTTTACACTCTAAGCCCTATTTGCCGAATATTGACTTTGGTAGAATAAATAAAAAGTAAGTAGTTAGTAATGACGCGCAACTTCATAATTAAAGAAATAACATATTTTTATTAAAGAAAGACACTAGGTTTCAACACGCAAATAAGGTCAATAGTTTACGCGAAAATGCAACAAACATAAAATTTAATTATTACTGATTGTATCAACCACCATGATAAATTAGCTGTATTTCATTTTTTTTGCCAGAGTATGAAAAAATACAAACAAGCTCAGCATTCCAAAATAACATTGAAATTTAATGTACAAATCTGAAAAAATCCACAGAACTTTTCAGTTTTTTTTTTTTAATAAAAGAAGTACATTTTTATATCTCTATTTTATGATTTCATATCTAGAGAATAAATAAAAATAACAAGTGATACTGTAAACAAGATCATTATTTTGTGTCTGTACTTATAGGATTTATAAATATATATTTTTAAGTGTGTTGCAATTAAGTGTCTGGATATTTGAAGGACACTCAAAAGTCCTTGGTTCAATACGTATTCTTTTGAAGGAATTATTGCCAGTTGTTAAATAAAGTTTACGCATGATTAATATAAAATACGAATAGTTACTCTGCCCAAATTTAAGACATTGTGTCTTGAATAGCGGAACATAACGCCGCGGCCTGTGTTTCAGAAAAAGGAAAAGAAAATAATTTTGAATTTCTCTAATTTAGTACAGTTCCAATATACAATAATCATAGTCAATATAATAAAAATAGGAAATAAACTCATAAAATAATATAATAAACATTTTAGTGAACGCGCGTATCTGCTCTCTGGTTCGAATATGCATTTTTTCAGCTTCACACTATATTATCACATGACAAGGCAGGCAATGGGAGCTTGGAACCCTTAACCCGTAAAAAGACTGATCCCGTTAATACGTAGCGTACTTATTTCTCAACTTCCTCCGAATTTTGAGGTATTTCGTGTTGAATGGTAAAACTTAACGCCGCGCTTTTTCTCGTAACCAAAGTGAAGAAATGAACACATTTATTATTTCATTTTCTGGAGTGATGATCAGAGCCATAACCCGAGGTATTTAAAGTCACACGCTTATGCCCCTACGTTATGACATGCGTCTAGATTTTTTTCAATTTACATATTACTAAATGCTCTCCGTTTGGTTTTGACGACGAAATCACAGCTAATATCTAGTACTAAATAAAGGTAGAAAAATTCGAAAAAAAAAAGATTTATTATAATACCTAAATCATCTAAAAGCAAAACTCCGTAGCAATCATAGCACACACTTGAATCGGGGTCGTACCCGCGGTGCGCCTTGACATAACCGAAGCGAGGGAGGATAATGTAATAAAGCTGTAAAGTTCTTGTATCCAAAGTAGCTACCCCTCGTTACAAATAATCTAATTTTGTGTCGCACCTCTCAGCTTTATGAGAGAAACCGTATTTTATGATGATTTATTCTTCAATGTTTTCATGTAAATGTATTTATTTCGATATTGACCTGTATTCGGAACGAAGAGATACGGAAAAAGTATAGAATAATTTATTGACGTTCTATATGACATTGTAAAAATAAGTTATGACATTATAAAAATAAGTTATGACATTATAAAAATAAGTTATGACATTGTAAAAATAAGTTATAAACTAAGTCAAAGAAATTAGAGAAATCAGCACTAAGCTGAGAAAAACCGTAACAAGTTTTAGAGACAATATATTTCGTTGACTATTGTTGATTGGAAAATCTAATGTTAAGACACTACGTTCCAGTTCCGTTTTCCACTTTCCGTCATATTTGAGACATTGCGTGTTGAGTGGTGGGACTCGCCGCACCTTGCTTTGTTACCAAAGCGAAGAAATGAAAACATTTAATGGGAAATGAAAACATTAAACAGGAAAAGAAACCCACAACCATTACATTTCTTTTATTTTATTCTATTAAAAATGACAAAAATATGTAAAATAAAAAAAATATATTGAAGTTTTGAGTTAGAAAAATCGGTTATAAGATAGTTTAGTTAGTTAACACGGGAGTAGAATAATTCAACATTATTTAGCGAAATCTTCGTATATTCAGCTATTCGAATATTCGTAGTTATTAGCTATCAGCATAGAGTTGCTGCTTTAAATAACACGAATTGCACCAAAAAAAAGGAACAAGACAAAACCGAAACAAAATGACACATAAATACCATTATATAAAAATTACTGCTGATTTTATAACCCACTACGATTTACAATCTAATAAAATTTTAACGCATATTCTGATTAAATAGCTCATAAGCCGGAAATGATGTTCACCGTTCTCTTTTTACACATACATATTACTTATGATTGTGAAAAAAATATTCTTTTGTGTGATTTTTAATATGAAGTCTATATGTGTCCTCAATCTTGGTGAATGCAATTGCAATACTACTGAATGAAAAAGTTTCAATACATTTTTTTATCTTTATATTTTCTACACTTTGCTTTATAGTATATATATTTTTCTCTATTTTACGCTGTTTTCCACGTAAAGATAGGCCGAGGTTCGCCACGTAAAGCCATATACAATTTTTAACCCGCGACACCAAAAGAGAAGGATAAGAGTTTGACCTGTTTGTCTTTTGCAACGTAGCGCCTGAATTTAGTAGCGCTAATTTTTGTACTGCGTAGATTTTAGTACCGTTTTTTTAATGGAAGTTCTTATCAATTGCGGTGGTTATGACCTTTATATATGTTGTATAAAAAATATTTTGTAGCATTTTTCCAATATGAAGTAGTGAATTATTGGATCGAGACTTTTTAAAATATAAGATTGTCATATGATCATAAAGATAAATGCATAAGTTAAAAAAATAATTTACTAATATTTAAAAGTATTAAATAAATAAAGATTTCAAATTAAATAAACAAAGATTCCAAATTATACTAAGAATGTTTTTTTTTTGTAAAACATAATTCGTTTCTTCATTAAAAGCAATAGTACATTTAAAGTACAATGACGAATGCCTACAATACGCTCAAGTGGCCATCGTCAAGTAACTGACACAGTTTTTACAGCGAAACGTGCTTTATTCAGATCAATGGAAGTTGTAAGCTTCATTAGACTGTAAAAGCTATGTTATTTTTGTTTTTCGTGTTAATAATTGTGAAATGAATGTTTTTCTTTTTTATATTTTCTTTCTTTGTAAATAAGCATTGTCAGAAGAAAAAATACTTAGACACTCCGATTTCTATCCACGTTGGATACATTATATATGGATGCGTAAGTTAACGTCGTTTTACCAGACGGAGAAGGGAAAAATAATTTCAATATAAGAATGAAATTTGAAACACTTTTAAACGGATTAATCGCGTATATTGAATGGTAAACATTTTTGGGAAACCCGACGTTTCGAATACTTTACAGTAGTCCCTGGTCACGGGTAGACTGAGGTGGCATTTGTCTGTCAGTTGATATAATTATTATATCAAACTACCGCCAACGATTCCTTAACTGCCTCGCGTACTACCCTGGATTCTTGTAGAATGAGCTAACTGTATCTGGTCCTCTAGTGTGGTGTGCTGGGGATTTTAATTTTTTTAATAGTGGGTCCCAGGTGGTGGAAAGTTTCCAACCATCTTCTCTATTGAAATTAGGATGTTTTTGTATTTCAATAGCCTCGCGGATCATTCTAGGTATATATCTATTCTCCCTAGCGAGTATGTGGGGTTTATCAAACCTGATGTAATGGTTGGATTTGTTCGATGTATGCTCACACACAGCTGACTTTGATACATGCCCATTCTTGACATCGGAGATGTGTTCCTTCACCCTAACACCGATGCTTCTCTTTGTTTGACCTATATTTGATAAGCTATAGTCACAATCAAGTTTGTATACACCTGCACACTGCAAAGGAATATTACTCTTCACTGGTCTCAAGAATTGGCTCACTTTCTTGTTAGGCTTGAAAATAGTTTTAATAGAAGCTCTTCTTAAGATGTTGCCGATCCTGTCTGTAACACCCTTTACATATGGTAAAAGTGCTGGTTGCCTCTCAACTGTGGGTGGCTTGTTGGTCTTCTGACAACGCTGGCGGGGAACTGGCAGCTTGTTCTGATGAAGAGCTGTCTTCACCTGTCGAAGCTCGTCCCCTAGGTGTTCAGCATCGCAGAGGTGGTGGGCTCTCTGAAACAAAGATTTGCCAACGGTAGATAACTGTGTAGGGTGGTGGTGAGATTCACCATTGAGGTATCTATTGGTGTGTGTGGGTTTCCTATATACTGTGTGGCCTATTGTGCCATTAGAATTCTTTATGACTAAAACATCAAGGAAAGCTAAAGAATTATTTGCCTGTAATTCCATTGTAAACTGAATATTATTATTAACAGAATTAAGGTGGTTTAAGAATATATAAACACTGTCCGTAGGTAAAATTGTGAATGTGTCATCTACGTACCGCTTATATATCCTAGGTAGACATGGTGCAGAGCTAAGAGCCATCTCCTCGAAGTCCTCCATGTATATATCTGCTATTACCGGGGACACAGGCGAACCCATAGCAATGCCATCTATTTGTAAATAGAATTCTTGATTGAACACCAGATATCCAGATGTAAGGCAGTGTTCTAAAAGTTCAAGATATTCTATAGGCATGTTATTCTCCTCTAGCTTCCGCTTGACAATCCTGATGCAGTCTTTAATAGGTATACTGGTGAACAGCGACTGGACATCAAAACTGACCATGGTTTCATTGCTAGCTAGCTTAAGGTCTTTCAGTCCGCTAACAAAATGGTAAGAATCCCTGACATAAGATGTTGTGTGACCACGCAGTGGAGAGAGTATTTTCGCGACGTGTTGAGCCAGTTTATACGTCGGTGTATCGATTTGAAATTCGCGAAAATACTCTCTCCACTGCGTGGTCACACAACATCTTATGTCAGGGATTCTTACCATTTTGTTAGCGGACTGAAAGACCTTAAGTTAGCTAGCAATGAAACCATGGTCAGTTTTGATGTCCAGTCGCTGTTCACCAGTATACCTATTAAAGACTGCATCAGGATTGTCAAGCGGAAGCTAGAGGAGAATAACATGCCCATAGAATATCTTGAACTTTTAGAACACTGCCTTACATCTGGATATCTGGTGTTCAATCAAGAATTCTATTTACAAATAGATGACATTGCTATGGGTTCGCCTGTGTCCCCGGTAATAGCAGATATATACATGGAGGACTTCGAGGAGATGGCTCTTAGCTCTGCACCATGTCTACCTAGGATATATAAGCGGTACGTAGATGACACATTCACAATTTTACCTACGGACAGTGTATATATATTCTTAAACCACCTTAATTCTATTAATAATAATATTCAGTTTACAATGGAATTACAGGCAAATAATTCTTTAGCTTTCCTTGATGTTTCAGTCATAAAGAATTCTAATGGCACAATAGGCCACACAGTATATAGGAAACCCACACACACCAATAGATACCTCAATGGTGAATCTCACCACCACCCTACACAGTTATCTACCGTTGGCAAATCTTTGTTTCAGAGAGCCCACCACCTCTGTGATGCTGAACACCTAGGGGACGAGCTTCGACAGGTGAAGACTGCTCTTCATCAGAACAAGCTGCCAGTTCCCCGCCAGCGTTGTCAGAAGACCAACAAGCCACCCACAGTTGAGAGGCAACCAGCACTTTTACCATATGTAAAGGGTGTTACAGACAGGATCGGCAACATCTTAAGAAGAGCTTCTATTAAAACTATTTTCAAGCCTAACAAGAAAGTGAGCCAATTCTTGAGACCAGTGAAGAGTAATATTCCTTTGCAGTGTGCAGGTGTATACAAACTTGATTGTGACTGTGGCTTATCATATATAGGTCAAACAAAGAGAAGCATCGGTGTTAGGGTGAAGGAACACATCTCCGATGTCAAGAATGGGCATGTATCAAAGTCAGCTGTGTGTGAGCATACATCGAACAAATCCAACCATTACATCAGGTTTGATAAACCCCACATACTCTCTAGGGAGAATAGATATATCCCTAGAATGATCCGCGAGGCTATTGAAATACAAAAACATCCTAATTTCAATAGAGAAGATGGTTGGAAACTTTCCACCACCTGGGACCCACTATTAAAAAATTTAAAATCCCCAGCACACCACACTAGAGGACCAGATACAGTTAGCTCATTCTGCAAGAATCCAGGGCAGTACGCGAGGCAATTAAGACATCGTTGGCGGTAGTTTGATATAATAATTATATCAACTGACTGACAAATGCCACCTCAGTCTACCCGTGACCACGGACTACTGTAAAGTGTTCGAAACGTCGGGTTTCCCAAAAATGTTTACCATTCAATATACGCGATTAATCCGTTTAAAAGTGTTTCATTTAAAATGTATAACAATCGCGAAAATCAAAGACATTAAGAATGAAATTTATGATTCTTTCATTTTCATCAAAGATTAATGTATAACGAAATATTTAATATTTCATTTCTTCGCTCTGGAAACGAAGTAAGAGGAAATCTTCATGTTATCCCTCAAAATTTATGGAAAGTGGGAAATGGAAGTGTCTTCAAATGAATGAAATATCTCTTCACTAGGTTCCCAAATTCTCTTTGCCTACCCTGCTGAAGTCGGATATAAAGTGAAGCAAAACGAAAAATAACAAAGCGTTGAGTTCCGCCACTGAAAATGTCATATCATACATACATAATGTCTCAATAATTGAGTAGTGCTAGTAAACGTAAAGTAGTAAGTTTGTGTAGTTTTGAATGATATCTATAAATCAATAAAAACCTTTTAATATGTAACACCTACATGTACTTGTGTTTTTAGTAATTGAAAAAATAAATTAAACATTAATAATATCCTTAAATTTCGCGGTATTTACACATTCAGAATGATTTTTTAAACCAGATTAGCGGCTTTTAACCGACTGCTTGAAACGTCGGTTAAACGCGGCTAATCTGGTTTTTCAGTAGCCATGTTAATTCACAGATTGCTCGTGAAGCCATATTTTGCTTTTTAATTTGATTGTTGATTTTACAAGTTAATGCAAAGCTACAGAAAATTTTTGTAACAATTGATTCTATTTTCTGTTCATTCACTCTTGTTTATAGCGGAAGTCAACGTCTCTCACTTTGTTTAACATCTTTTTTTTTTTATGGTTTACCCTTTTATATAACGTACTCTTCAAATGTTATATAGAGAGTTTTTTTTATATAGAAAGGTGTGTACGTCTGTACTGAATGTAAGAATATCACAAATGACTACCGATTCCATTCCCATTGGTATGGTATATTAAGACTGAGTTTATATTTTTATCTTTTTTATAAAACCTGTAGTTACTTAAGTTGATAGTTAAGAACAAAATATAATAACTATATATAAAAAAATCTTCTTATTTGAATATCGTTGTCATGATCATAATAATAGTAAAAATGTTAATAAATATATGTAAAAAATACTCTAACACGCTCACTCAGCTCCATGCTCTATCCCGCACATAGCAGAGTAGCCAGAGGGAACTTGGGAACCTAGTGTTAAGACACTGCGTTTCACTTCCGTTCCCCATTTTCCGCCGTAGTTAAGGCATTGCGTGATGAGTTGCGGAACTCAACGCTGTGCTTTGCCTTACTATTTTTTTAAATACTTTAATAATATAGAACATTGTAAGCACTATCCAATATAAATACTATATACTACTTAACCTAGTATTAAAACATTTTGTAGTCCACTTCCTATGTAAATTAAACGAACGAAATTGAACGAGAAAAACAAGAATTAATTGTCACGAAAAGCAATCATATCCGAAAAAAATACTATATCAGCGTTGGCCTATGACATCATAATTATAGTCTAGACAGAATAAGGCATGAAAGACTTTACTTACTGAGATCATAATTAATCATTCGATTCTCGAAGAACCAGAAGACGTATGAAGGTGGTTCAGTAGATCTCTTCACGAAACAGACCAGCTTCAACATGGAGCCCTCGTGGATAATCTTCTCTGATTCACCAACTATCTCCGCATAAGCAGCTGTAGAAAAGTATGAGAATTTATTGTCTTGTCTCTCCAAACCAACTTAAATTTCTTTGAGCGGGAATTGAACCAACAACTGCGGCGTTTGCAGTCAGATACTATGCCGCCATCGCTTTGTTCTATAGTAACCTTTTAAAACTGCCTTTGAAAAACCTCTGTTAACAACAGTCTTTTTTCTTTCATACAATTTATAAAATTTTATAACAATAAGTAATACAAAAAAATAAAAAAAATATCTCCATATTTAAAATACGTAATATATATTTTTATACATATTTATGTACTTACCAACAAGAACGAGCTTAAAAAATATACTTGTAGGTGGATGTGTAGGCACTTGGCACTCGTAGTAGCCGCCGTCCGCTGACGTAGCGAAACGGATGTGCAGCGCCCAGTCCTAGGAACGATATATATGTTACAATATATACTAATATTACAAAGCTTTTTGTTGTAACGTGTTTATATTAGGAACCACTTGAAATGGAAAAGATATTTTGTGTTGGTAGTCCATTTATGGTATTCATTTATATATTAATCGTTTAGATTTGCCAGAATTACTTAGGACAATTAAAATGAGTCCAGTGTCATCACTATTATTGTGTAATAAATATAAAATATAAATTTAGCAATATTAAAAATGTACTATGGTATCTCAATAGATTTTGCTAGTCTAAATATCCATTATAAAAACTCTTTTTATTTTATAATTGAAAAAAAAGGATAAGGACTAAAATTCTATTACAAATTTCAATAGGATTACTAAATAAACTTTCTAGATAGAAATACAAAGTATTATAATAAATTTAGTATTATATTTTATTAGAAATGATTTTTAGACAATTTTATAGTATAAGTACATCACAGTAAATTATGTTCGTGTGTTCAATTTTTTCAATTATATCTTCAATTTTCTTTCAATTACCTCGCTTCTATAGAAAAAGTGTATGACTAGGTCCTTTCAGTCAATACGCAATCTTGTATTTATGAGGACAATGGCAAACGAAATATCTTGACACTAGGATCTCTAAAGGAACAATTAAGATATAGAAATATGCTTATATATGCGTCTCTATCATCATCGTGGTTGCAGTATGAGGTATTACTTACGTAGTAATATGAACACAAAATTTCTTTATTCGAACACCAATATTAAATTCAATCCCAGTACTAATAAAATTCAATTTTAATCCTCAAACAAGTGTTATCAGAATATCAAACAAAACAGCAATCTTTCGAAGTTTGCAAAGTAATCGTTTGTTCCCGAAATGGAATTTTACATTGAGAAAGGTTTCGTTGATAATGTAATTAAATCTGAATCCATCCCTAATCTCATTCATTGCCTTGTACAAGAGATAATAAACATTAAGAAGCACTCAAAACTTATTATAAGATTTTTAGTTAGAGATATTGTAGAATTTCTCGTTTGGGGTTTGGTTAAAGAGTATAGCGATTGTTATCACTGTTATTTAGCTTCATGCTGTATTATTTCTAGCAGAGTTTCCATAGAGAACATAGCGCAACAATAGTGGAATTCCTCTTTGACCTTGTCCACTGTCATCGATTTATTTATACGTGGCTCTTTACGTTTTTTATGTGATCTTAATTATCGAAACTGCCTAGTCAGAAGTAAAAAAAACCAATAAAAAACTAAAAATATTATATATTGAAACTAAACTAAGCGTTGATGGCCTTAAATCATTTATACAATATTTGAGGAATCGTGGTGGCCTTAGTGTGGGTGCAAATGCGATAGTTGTTCGGTTTGGGTTCGATTACCACTCGGGGGAAATATGAAATATTTAATATTTTTATTTTCTTAGGTACTCTGATAACGAGCCAATGCGCAGCGTTGAGTTCCATCAATCAACACGCAATGCTTCGAGAATTCGGAGGAAAGTGGAGAACGGAACACCACTAGGTTCCCAGGTTCCGTCTGCCTACCTTGCTATCCTTATTTTTTTTACGTTACGTGACCTTCCTCAAGTATCATAGGAACTGTCTTTTAGAGAGTCACCAAATCAATAGGAAAAACAAAAATATTGAATGGTGAAACTTAATCACGTGACGATAGCGTTAGATTTACAGAAATAAATATTAAAATTTAGCGATACAATATTTGATGCCCAAAGTCTCTATGCCTATCTGTTTATGTTCCGTATACAGAACAGGTAATTGAAAATAAAATCTTTTCATTTTAACATCATAAAAAAATATAATCTTCCTTCATAATTTGATTATTTAGTAAAGAACGCCGAAAAACGCTGAGCGACCGAACCGAGAACAATCACGTCCAAATGTATTACGCTCTATTAACTCCTATTACTCAGCTTTTTTAATATTACCTATAAACATAATTAGTTAAATGCCTATTATCTAATTTGATTGATGTTCGTTGATAGTCGAAAGTCTCTGTATAATCTTAAATAGTAAACGAGAGTATAAAAACGGATAAATTTCATTACTGTAAACTGTAAAAGGACAAGAAGGTGTTGTCATCTATTACACTGACTTATCCATACTAACTCACTCAAATTTACGCTGTATCCCGCACATGGCAGGGTAGGCAGAGGGAGCTTGGGGACCTAGTGTTAAGATATTTTGTTCCACTTTCGTTCTCCATTTCCCGCCGAATCCACGTTTTACCTTGTACCAGAGAACATTAAAGATTTAAATTGAAAATATGAAATATTTCATTTCCTCGAGTGGGAATCAAGCCCACAACTTGTGGGTTACAGTAACACGCTTGTGTCGCTGCGTCACGACAGGCCTTACTCATCAATAGAAAATATATAAATTGAATATTCATTAATTATAAAATGTTAAACATTTTCATCCTTTTTCCCGCATCGCATAGAACCCTAGTATACATTTATCCATTTGGTTCGTAATTTTCTAGGTGGTACTCCATTTGGTTCCCCATTTTCTGGGCGATTTTTTAAGACTTTAAAAAGCGCAAGGAAGAGGAAATAAATGTTTAAATATAACCATACTCCCGAGTGGGGATTGAACACAGTACAGTAGTTACAATCATATATTAATATAAATATAGCCCTAGATAGCCTGGATACATTACGCGAAGAATACTTGACCCTTAATGCAACACATGGACTTTTCCCAACACACTACAACCCACTAGGGATACATCATGCCTTGATCACATTCTAACAAATTCTATGCTGCCCTCTACAACATTAATATTGGACTCTTTCATAACTGACCATAGGCCAATAATTCTAGAACTTATAAAAACCACCCATAACAACCATTATTCTACTTCCCGCACCACTACAGACCTCTCTAATATCAAAATAGAACTAGAACGGACGAACTTTAGTAACATTCTGTTAACTAACGACGTAAACTTGGCAACAAACAGATTCGTTTCCACGCTATCCAACATAATCGTTCATCACACATTGACAACATCCATGACCAAGAAAAATATTATGCTTAAGCCCTGGATGTCACCTGGTTTGCTCAGATGCATAAGAAACCGCGATAGGTTGCACATAAAATCAAGAAAATCACCCTTAAATATGATTTTTAAGGTTACCTACACCAGGTACCGTAACTTCTGCAACGGTCTACTAAGTAAACTAAAAATAGCATACGAAAAAAGCCAACTTGATATAGCAGGAAATGGCCCTAAACCCTTCAGGAAAGCGATAAAAAATATAACTAACACTCATAAATCTAAAGTCAGCCCCACAGATTTACTCAACATAACTAATGACCCAAAAACTTATGTTAACCACGTTTGCAAGTTTTTCTAAAATATAGGTAAAAACTTAGCCACTGAAGTATTGTCTTCGGGCCCCTCAAATGTAAATGTCCCTCCATCATTATCCAATTCTCCTGCTTTCAACACTAGCCCATGTAACTCACTTGTTTTGTCAGAAGTCACTGACTCCGACATCGAATCTATCATCTTACAGCTTCGTCCTAACTGCGCTACAGGATGGGATGGTATCTCGTCACAGATTATTACATTATGCCGTCAAGAGCTTGTTCCATCTATCACTCATATCTGTAACACTGCCATCCGTACCGGTGTTTTCCCTGATGCTTTCAAAAAGGCCCACTCTATTTACAAGAGCGGAGACAGAGACTGTGTCAATAACTACCGTCCAATAGCGGTGCTTCAACTCTTTTAAAAATATTAGAAAAGATCCTAAACCGTTCACTCACGTCTTTTATGAACAAATTTAACATCTTGGCTTTAAATCAATACGGTTTTCGCTCTGGATTCTCAACTGAGGACGCCGTTATGGACCTTAGTAATATGGTAGTTAAAAATCTAGATGCTAAAATAAACTGCTTGTGCTTTTTCCTGGATCTATCTAAGGCATTCGACACAGTCTCTGTTCCCATTCTCCTAGTCAAAATGGAAAGTTTAGGCATAAGAGGATTAGCGCAGGAGATATTCAAAAGTTACCTAACCGAAAGAAGGCAGCAGGTCTTGATTGGAGGTTTTACGAATGACGACGAAGCCGTCCATTATGGCGTCTCGCAGGGGAGTGTGTTGGGTCCCAGTTTCTTCCAGCTCTACATCAATGACCTCTGCACAATGTCCCTTCCTAATGCCAAAATATTTGTATATGCAGATAATACGGCAATTCTAGTATCGGGACTAAACTGGGACACCACAAAACAATCAGCTGAACTTGTTTTATCTAGAGTCATGTCTTGGTTGGCCCAAAATCTATTGACACTTAATTTGTCTAAAACAAATTATCTGCCATTTTACATTAATAAAACCAAAATCCCACCAGCAGACTTCTGCATCAAAGCTCATATTTGCAATTCTCAGAATGATTGTACATGCCGACAAATAACCCGTGCAGAATTTGTAAAATATTTGGGGGTCCATATAGATTGCGGGTTGAGATGGAATAAGCAGATTGACACGGTAATCTCCAGAGCTAGGCGTTTAATTAATATCTTAAAAAAAATGCGAGAACGTGCTCCATTCGACAAACTCAACGATTAGTATACTTAGCCCTGTGTCAATCTGTAATTCAATACTGCTTTACAGTTTGGGAAGGTGCTGCAAAATCACACCTTATTGGATTAGTATTTTCTGCCGTGTGATCCCGGCTTAGAATAGGATCACCCTGGTACTGTTGGTGTCGTAAGAGGCGTCGTAAAGTGCGTGTGGTAGAGTCACGTTGCCAGCAATGGCAACACGCATGGGCAGACTCGACCGGATTGTTACCACCCCCGGCATTTAAAACCGGCGTTAAGTAGTGGCTTTGGCCACTGCGTTTCGCATTAGGTAATGCCGGGCCCCGGAGCCCATCCACTTTAAAAAACGGCAACGCTCCTGTAGCTCCTGTGGAGTTACACGGGGTCGTGGGCGACGGTGATCATACCATCAGGTGACTAGTACGCTCGTTTGCCGTCTCTTCCATAAAAAAAAAAAAGAAAGAGCAAAAAGAGGCATATTAAAAGTAATGACCAAGAAACCCTATAGATACCCTACAACTACCCTATTTTTAGATTGTCAGGTTTTAACAGTTCGTCAGCTTTATGTGCTTAAATGTATCCTACGGAAACATAAGATCGTACCTCCCCCTGACCTCAACAAACGCAGCAAAAGGTCAGTCTGCCCCATTGTACCATGTAAAACCTCCTTCGCTAGAAAACAATTTCTCAGCGCATCCACCAAATTATACAACTTGGCTAACAAGGATTTAAATATTGTCCACCTTAGTTATCATCAAATAAAAACTACATTACGTAACTGGCTCCAGGTGTTAGACTACGACAAGACCGAAAACCTGCTGGTGTATGCCAAATAAGTATATCAATATTTACTATCTCACTCAACATAATTCTCACACACACACACACACACACACACACACACACACACACACACACACACACACACACACACACACACGCACACACACACACACACACACACACACACACACACACACACACGCCTACACAGCCACACACTATAAGACTTAGGTTAGGTAATAATTTAAAAATGGATAACTTGCAGCGTCATTCACTCGCTAATATCGCCATCTTATTTTTTATTTTTTATAATGTAACATCTCACGACTGAACACTGCCTACCAAAATACAAGCATCCGCTTAGTTTGGGGAGCAGTATCAGTACCTATTGTGTAATACATTTAAGATAGCACCATTAGATTTGTAACCGTTTTGAATGTATTTTTTGGTATCAATAAAATATTTTTATTATTTATTTTATTTATTAATTATACGTATCCTATTGCCATAATTGGCTCTAAAAGAGTATAGCCGCATAATACTTATGGTGCCTGCTACTTATGGTATCTAAAAGGTCACATACAGGTCAAGGTGTTTCGATGAAATCGGAATGGAAAAATGAATCGCATCAATAACTTATAACGTATTAAAAGTTATACTTGAGTATCATTAAAAATTATATATACTTGGGAGGACCTTAACGTGCCATGTGCTGTATACAGCGTGAAGCTATGCTTATAGCAATAGTAATAATTACTTACTCAAAAACGACAAGCTTATTAATAAAAGACAATAAAGACGTATTTGACGTAAATATTTTTAAACTGAAGTCGTTGTTAATTTATATTAATTTAAGACACTGCATTGAGTAACGTAATTCAACATTTTAGTTTGTTTTAACATATTGACGGTTAAAATTCTATTTGATCTAAACGGTATTTTGTGAATTTTATATAAAATCCTTTTTGAGGTTCAGTTTTTCGGAAAAGAATCATCAAACTGACACGAATCAAATTTATAACCATATTTCCACACTTTTTTATGCATCTTTTTATCAAAGCTAAATAAATGTAATTGTATCGACAAAAGTTCGAGCTAAAGCTACCGCTTAAAGCTACCGATGGTGTATTTCTTTCTGATAATATTTTATACACAGGATTTTTTGAAGACTAAACTAATGTTAAGACATTTTTTTCCGTTGTCCTCTTTCCGCCGAATTTGGAGTGTTGCATATTGAGCAGTGGAACTAAAAACTGTGCTTTGCCTTACTACCACAGAAGAAAATATTAGATATTTCTATTGAACATACTGTTCAAAAATCATGAAATCAGAGACAAAATTAAGGTCTTACTTTTAAAGTAAAAACATGATTTCTTCAAATTGAGTAAGAAATACATAGTCATTATTTTTAAGAAATAAGTAAATTGAATGGTTCAGGTCATATAACATATCGTAAAGATTAAGTGCAAGTTGATTCATATGATACGGCGTATTTTAATTGAGGACAAAATGAAATAAGTACCTAAACTTAATATTTGAAAGTTTCAATTTTGTATTTTGTAAATCCACGACACACACTTAATAAAATAATAGATAAAATCAAATGGTCTGATGATGATATAATCAAACGGCTCTTCAATAAAATATGATAAGAAGAATATGATTTCAAAACACGCACGCAAAATTTCGCTGATTCCCACTATGTATATTATATAAATCAACATCGGAAAAATAGCGCTTAGACCAATTAACCTTTCAACTTTGATATTTGATATAATAATTCTATTTGTGCTATAATATACGTAAAGACATACTGAGTACGTAAAACAATATTAATTACAAATATATTATAAATAAATTATATAATTTACCTTGACATGTCTTCCGTGGGCGGAAAAGAACCTGCTGTCTGCGCTATAAGTGACGAGGCCAACTGATAACAGCGAATAGTCTTTCCGCCTGATCCACGTTACCTAGAAAATAAAATCTTTAAAATACCGTACATAGTACAATATATATATACATATATATATATATATATATATATATATATATATATATATATATATATATATATATATATATATATATATATATATATATATATATATATATATATATATATATATATATATATATATATATATATATATATATATATATATATATATATATATATATATATATATATATAATATATATATATATATATATATATACATATATATATATATATATATATATATATATATATATATATATATATATATATATATATATATATATATATATATATATATATATATATATATATATATATATATATATATATATATATATATATATATATATATATATATATATATATATATATATATATATATATATATATATATATATATATATATATTCTTAAACTATTATAGGTATGTATATTATGAAAGCTTGCCGTTGCGCAGGGGCACAAGCGTACGACTGTGAACTCGCCCGGTTGTGGATTCGTTCCGTCGAGGAAAATAAATATTTAATTTTATAATTTCATCGTTCTAATGATAATACAAAGCGCAGCGTTGAGTTCCGCTGCACAATGCGTAATGCCCTAAATTCGACGGAAAGTGGGGAACGCAACGGAGTCTCAATTTCCCTCTGCCTACCCTGCCACCTGCGGGATATAGCGTGAAGCTAGAAAAAGAAGGTACGTTATTCATAATGACAATTAAAGCGTCATTGAAAGTCTTTGCAATAATTAAGCTAATATAGTAAGTACTATAATAATATTAGGGTAATCCAATCTCAACTATAACTAGTATCTAGTAGCATGACGAGTGTATTTACCATATTGGCACATTATATTAAACGTAACTAGGCACTGGTAATAAGGCAAAGCGCGGCGTTGAGTTCCGCCAATCAACACACAATGCCTCAAATTCAGCGGAAACTGGGGAACGGAAGTGAAACGGAGTACCTTAACACTAGGTTCCCGGGTTCTCTCTGCATACCCTGTCTCGTGCGGGATACAGCGTGAAGCTGAGTAACAAGGCAAAACGCAGTGTAGAGTTCCGCCACTCAACACGCAATGATATAAGAAATTGGCGGAAAAGGAAAACTTTCTAATAACTCGTAATAAGTACGGAGTATCTCAACACAGTGTAGCCGAAAAGCAGGATTAAAAAACAGAATATTTTTAGTATATTCTAAAATATTTTGTATTTTTCTTTTTTATTATTAGATTCACGCCTAATCCCGCATAAATCGCTATGTTTTATGGGCGATGAACCCAATGTTATTTCCGCTCAATTTTAATTTTTCAAACATTGCGGGTTAAATAATGGAATTCAGCGCCATACTTACTCTAAATATAAAATTATATATTTAAACAAGCCCCTCATTGTACATTCTGCTGTGTTCATTTTTAAAACGAGTTAAGATAATAAAATTAGTATAAACAATGACAATTCAGTTTGTTCAATAAGGTATATTAAATCAAAGATAAAAAATAATTGCATATTCAGAGGCTTTTCCATTTTAATACGATTTATTAATTATGAGCGTAAGAGGATACAATAACATAAAGTAATAATATCGATATTATATTATATTATACATTTCAAAGTAAATTAATTAGGTTTTAATCAGCTCAGAGTATATTAATAATTTAGATGAAAATTTCAGTTATACTACATTTTAAATTGTACGAGTATATTATAATTAAGGGTATCGTGATTCATGATCCCTTAGGCTTCTCCAACACTATTTTCCTTATAAAACCAAAATTATGCTTGCACAACTTCTTTTGTTGCCTATTCTCGACTATGCCAATATCTGTTATTTGGATGTTACCGAAGAGTTGTTAAGTAACTTAAAAATTAGAGCGGCTGCATAGCCGTGTGATTCCGGCTTAGAATAGGATCACCCTGGTACTGAAGGTGTCGTAAGAGGCGACTAAAGTGCGTGTGGTAGAGTCACGTTGCCAGTAATGGCAACACGCATGGGCAGACTCGACCGGATTATTACCACCCCCGGCATTTAAGACCGGCGTTAAGTAGTGGCTTTGGCCACTGCGTTTCGCATTAGGTAATGCCGGGCCCCGGTGCCCTTTAACCTTAAAAGACGGCAACGCTCATGTAGCTCTGGAGTTACTCGGGGCCGTGGACGACGGTGATCACTTACCACCAGGTGACCCGTACGCTCGTTTGCCATCTTTTCCATAAAAAAAAAAGTCTCACAATACGCTCTTTTCACGGTCTGCGTAAGTTTGACCACGTCTCTCAATTTTTGAGCACAGCATAATTGGCTCCCTATACGACTTTGCCAAGATATGCACATTCTCTCACTCCTTTTTAAAATCTATAATTACAAGAATTTCCCTTTCTAACTTAGTTCCCGCATCAACGAGATACCTATTCCTACACGTTCAAGGTCTGATGTCGTACCGACGTTTGACGTACCGAGGAGTAACACCAAATTCTTTCAATATTCGTTCTCTGTTTATACCGTATTCGTTTGGAATCAGATTCCTAAATCTATCCATAAAAGTTCGTCAATAAATTCTTTTGAATTCCGTTTAAAAAAAACACCGTGCAAGTAGCACGGTTAGACAATGAGCAAAATTAAAATAGTGGTTTGAGTAATACTATATTATTATCTTATACTTTATAAAATATTTTTTTACGTATTTATATATTTATCCAAATTATTATATAGAATATGTATCTTACATACAAACATATATATGTGTGTATGTAAGTATATGTTATTGTATGTATGTATCTAAGTATATATTATTGTAAAATAATACTCATGTATTTGTATTTATTTATGTATATTTATTTATTTATTTATACTTCATTGTACACCAAATGTCATTAATATATATATATATATATATATATATATATATATATATATATATATATATATATATATATATATATATATATATATATATATACATATATATATATATATATATATATATATATATATATATATATATATATATATATATATATATATATATATATATATATATATATATATATATATATATATATATATATATATATATATATATATATATATATATATATATATATATATATATATATATATATATATATATATATATATATATATATATATATATATATATACTTACAAAATATATCTACGTTTGTTTCGTATGATATTTTTTATTATATGAATGAATACTTTCACGCTGATCGTAGATCGTCGTTTGAGATTTTGCGTGTTGAGTAACGGAACTTAACGCCGCGCTTTGTTTTAATATAGTGAGGAAATGTAAATTATTGATTCCTCCGAGAGATTAACTGAATTTACCACGTTGCGTATACAGTCATACTATTCAATATATTTAGTAAAGCTGGAACTCAAGTTTAAGTTGTTAAAGTTTAGAAATTCCACATGATTCAAATTACGTAAAAGTCATTAATGTCTTGAATCCGATAAACTTATTAGAAGTCAAATATCGAATACGTGATCAAATACTTAAAAGTCAAAATCCGAATTAATAATGTTTTTAATGTTACAACTAATGTGCTAAATTTTTCAATTATTAAAAGTAAATATATTTTTAAGGCCAGTCGCGGCGTAAGGTCTCAAGCATGCGACTCCCTTAAGGAAATAAAATATATATTTGTTTAATTTACTATATTTTGAGTTCCACCACTCCATACAGTGTAAAACTTAGGCGGAAACTGAAGAATGGAAATTAATATGTCAGCACTAGGTTCCCAAGTTCCCTCTGCCTACCCTGCTCTATATCGGATATAGTGTAAAGCTATACTTTATATATAACAAATATGTATACAAACATACATATATCTGTTCGTATTATGAGAAAAGAATGTATCGAACACTTTGTGCTAATGAAACTCGATGCCGTTTCATCAGGCTGAGATGTACTTGTGTTCACACAGTTACATCAGAAACTACTTTCATTACACTTTGTGGAAAAGTACGGGGATACTTGCGTTATTGTTACAATCCTTACTTACAATACAAACTAACGCTACATAGAGAATATATTTTTAAATAACAAATAACTCTCGCTTTCTTTTCTTCACGCTCTATTGTCACTTTCTGCTCAATTTTCAACTAATTCCGCGTTGAGTTGCAGAACTTACGACCGCGATTTTTTTTTAAGTAAAACAAAATAATATTACTTATGGGTCGTATTCGACTCAAACTATCGCACTAACAGTCACATATTTCCGCTCCGGCACTACGCCTTAGGCCTACCTTATTCTAAAGAAAAAAAAAGATTGAAACACTTACCGTATTTTCCGTAATGTCGCTAACTTCACAATGTAATATTGCTGTCGTTCCTATTTGAGCTATAACAGTAGTACAATTCTCAGTCAAAAATATACCACTCTTAACATTTTTCCCACTTAACTTATTAACTGCAGATGCAGTTGAATCTCTGTACATTTTCTTAACTTTATTTAAAGACTTTGATAGTGAAGATTCATCTAACTCCGATATAATTTCTTCTTGTAACCTTTCGTAATGTTTTGTATGATGCCTTTCATGGCTTGAATCCCTAACATGTTCTATATCTATATTATGTACATCAGTATTCAAGTTTTTATCTACTTTAGAAGATAAGTGAAAGGGTTTTGGTAGTTTAGGATATGTCGTGCTATTATAGGCACTAGTAGTAAAAGATTCGGTTGAATCTTGTTCATTATCAACAGTTGTATATACAATTGTGGTCTGGGTGGAAGATGTTGTCGTGGTTCTTCTTCTGTGACCTACAAAAAAAACACAATTTTTTTTGCTACAAAAAGAAATGATCTAAAACGTTTGCTATTTTTATTGTTTGTTTACTAATTGACTACGGTAGCGGGATTTCAACATGCTCCTCTTTTAATAAGTCCGAGCGCCTGACCTGTGACTGTGATATTCTAGACTTAAAAAAAATAAGTAGCGTTATTTGAACCCGTTTATTTCAGAAACTGTTCAAGCGCTCTGATAAGTTAATTTATGTTGTTAGAAACTAAAATGATTATTACATTTATTTAACTCATGTGAAAATATACTGCTGCTGTTTAAATATACTGCTCTTAAGTTTAAGCAAAACTTACCTTTTTTGTGATGACGAGTGAAATTCCCGAAGACGCTTCCCAATCTTTGTTGGTTTCTTGTGATGCACAATTCTAAGGACTTTAAGTCATCAGAGTTCTGCGAAACCAAAATGGAAGACCTTTTCGACTCCATAGCTCTTGTGTTCACTAATAATTCTGCTTCAAGTAACAGAATAACAGTGGCATAGAGTAATTTAAGTTCTTTACAGCAAAACATTGTTTGGCACTAAATGTAGTGAACGTCACATTTGCGAAATTTCGTCACATTGCGTCACACTTAAATTTATAGTCATTATTACTGTGTAGTCGCTAGCTTCCTTTAGTTAGAAGAAAAGTCCACAGTGTGTGCATTCTGAAACAAAAATAAAACGTGCTTAGAGAAATACGAAATATACATTTTTTTTTCTTGGCTGCTGCAGTATATACAATATTTAATGTATTATAATATTATCTTTTTTAATACTGCATTTGGTAATTGTTTTAATTTGTTCTTTCAGCTTCACGCTGTATACCGCATATGGCAGAGTAGGCAGAGGGAATCTGAGAACCTAGTGTATCACTCTTTTTCTATTAATATATTTACACCCCTCATTTTTCACCTAGTTATTGAGGTATCTCGTCTGCGTGCTCTCCTGCGTGCTAATATAATTCGCTTTGAGTGGGTACGGGACCCCACACACTCACTTGTGCACCTGTATCAAGGTCTTATATGTTGTTAAGATTTTATAACTTGATGATTTGTTAAGATTTTATAACTTGATGATTTGTTAAGATTTTATAACTTGATGATTTGTTAAGATTTTATAACTTGATGATTTGTTAAGATTTTATAACTTAATGATTTTATAAACCTAATTAAACATATATTTACAAGTTCAGATATTCTTATGTCTGTAGTTTTATGTTATATTTGACTAGTTATTATCTTGTTGCAGAATTTTGGGCATTGATTTAAACGCTTAAAATGGAAATTCCAGAACTTTCTCCTTTCTCTAAGACTTTCTCTATTAATGTTGGGAGCATTACATCCCTTCACCTTTATAAACACCAAATTGCTATATCTTTTTATATGACATACCTACAATTTTTTTGATTTTAGGATTTATTTTTTTGTATCGTATGTTCTTGTTACAAATTTACATTAAATACTGTATAAACAATGCATAAGTTAAATTATATATTTTTTTTATAAATACATTTTTTTCTATGAAATACATACAGTTTTTCGCTTTTAGTATTTATTTATTTTTTGTATTGTATGCTCTCACTACATACTAAATTTCAAAAATATAGGTTCACGAAAAATTCCCTTTTTGATTTTGATTACGGGGCGAATTTGAATTAAATGCACCATAAATAATGTATAAGTTCAGATTTTTTTAATTTTAATATGCTCTAAAGATTATTATATCAAAGCCTTTTATATATATTATTCAGCTTAATATCACCACACATAATCTCTCATATCTCGAGATAAATGGTCTTGATAAACGGACAGACTGACATCAAATCCCTATATTTTATTTTTGACGAACCCCAAAAAACAACCAATCAAAATTTGAAATAGTACAAATAATATTAAAATACAAATTTAAAAAAAAATCCACAAGAACTGGGTCAATTTTCAAATAAAACTCAGCAGAAGCAATATAAAGGTCCTTCACGTTACAGAATCATTAAAATTCATTGAAAGTAATGAAGCGTTTGATTCGAAAGGCCGTCTTTAAGATAATTTTCTTTTCTTTAGCGAGATACTTCTCTTTTACCTGTACGTTACCTTATCTTTAACAGAAAGTAAAATGTTCATGGCAGGAATTCGTTTGAACATTTTGAGTTGAAATAAAATATTTCTACTACAAAAATTATGATTTATAATTTTAAAATACCACAAATGATTTGTGCACATACAGCGTCTGAGTATAAGCATATTGATCATAGGTTCGGTCTCTGGTATACTAAGCTTGAAGATGATTTTATTTTATTTTTTCACTTGGCAGGGTTGGCAGAGGGAATTTAGAAACCTAGAGTTAAGATTTGTTACCGTTAAGATCCTTCCGTTCCCCAATTTTACGCTATATTAGAGGCAATCCTTGAACAGTAAGCTTAACGATGTGCTTTGCTAGAACGAAAAAATAAAAATATTTAATGTTTTATTTCCCCGAATGGTGATAGAACCCGTAACCTGTCGTGTCAACAGTTGACCCTGCGCCACGAAAGCTTCTTATCTTAATAATCTTAAATTTAAAAAGCGTATAAAAATTTTGAACGAAGCAAGATTTAATCCCGCGCCTCTTGAAAACCGTTCAAAGAGTTAAAAGAGGCGCGGGTGCAAATCCTTTTTTGTTCAAAATTTTTATACGCTTTTTAAATTTAAGTTTAGTATTTTTTGGCCTAAGTGTGCTTTGACACTTTAAAAAATAGTAAAAGTTCTTATCTTAACTTATATCACCCTATATGAGGCCTGTCGTGGCGCAACGGCACAAGCGTGTGTCTGTAACCGACAGGTTGTGGGTTCGATGCCCACTCGAGGAAACGAAATATTTCATATTTTTAAGTTAAATATTTAATAGTTTCATTTCTTCGCTCTGGTATAAGGCAAAACGCGGCGTTGAGTTCCGCCCCTCAACACGCAATGCCTCAAATTCGGCGGAAAATTGGGACCTGAAGTGGAACAGAGTGTCTTAACACTGGGTTCCCAGGTTCCCTCTGCCTACCCGGCCATGTGCGGGATACAGCGTGAAGCTGAGTATATCACCCTATAAAGCACATAAAAACGGGTGAGTTGCGAATTGGACTTGCCCACCAAAATTTTCGTATGACTTTAAGGATTATACGTATCATAGTTTTAGATAACGCAGCTAATAAAGTTGACAAAATTTAAATTTGCTGGCATTCATTTTGTAAAAAATGAACTACAATTATAACTTTGCAATGTTTTTTATTGCCTGTTACTGTTTTATTCAAAGTAAATGGTACTTATAATAATAAATTGTGTAATATCTGCATTAGAATTGCAATTGGAGGGAGGTGGGCGTTAATGGCTACAATACGGTTTCTAACTAAAGTAGCCATTATCGAACTCAACTTACGTGTATTATTTTTTTAGTTCCAATAAACTTTCTTCGATGCCTTTGATTTGATTTGATTCCTTTGATGAGTTCGATCCACACTCGAGTAATTTTTTGTTGAGTTCAGCCACTCAATATGCAATGCCTCAAATTCCGCGGAAACTTATTTTTTTTTATTTGAATTGTAATTTCTTAGTTTAAGCCGAACTTCAAAACTATTGGTCGATAGAAACAATACCATTGATATTCATTATGCGGCCATTTTCATACAAAATGCTTTAAAAACGATGTACAGGTATATATGCCAGTACCTCTTGATTCTGATGACTTATAAGTTTGATTGTTTCAATTTTCAAAGAGACCATAAACCTTCATATTTAATAGTAATTGAATGAAGGAATGAATGAAATATTAATTAATTCTGTCTCAATATTAATTGTCTTGGGAGACAAATAGACAGACAACAAAGAAATCTTCTAACGGTGACGTTTTACCTTTTGAGTTACGGAACCCTTATAGGATCACTTCACCCGGGATCATGTGGTGCTATTATGATAAATTAGTATATAATATAATATTCTTCTGTTTCTCGGAGCACAGAAAAAAATCAAGCTTCTAAGTCAATGTAATCAAAAGATACGAGCGTTTATGTATCGTTCTTGTTTTATATTTTATGAAATTTGCCGCAAATTTGGCACGAAGTGAAAATTTACAGTACAAGTTAAGGAAAAATTGCAAAAAGTGATGCATGTATATTTTTTATAACGTTAAAAGAAAAAATTGTCAAACTTAATGCATTTTTTGTAAAACATTGATATTTTTATTAAATTATCATTGTTTTTGTAGGCTTCCCGTTTTTTCTTATCCAGCCAGAGAATCTAGCCCGAAAGTACTGTGTTCGGATTAAGGCTCAACGCTGTAATTGATCTTGCCACAACTGATATACTAAACTAATTCATTTTTCTAATTAAGAATTGAACCCGCAATCACCGATAGATGTACATTTAGATGATGCTTTTATTGCGCCACTATAACATACTGATTATAGTCATAAGTTTAAAACTTTGCGATAACGTTATCATTATCATTAAAACTAATTGACTATAATAGCCTCCCATTAATTATCATGAAACAACCTGTCAATAACAAGTATCCAATATACAGTGGAATAATGAATATTGAATAGACAAGGGACATACATGTCCTAATTTGAATTGGTTTTACAAATTATAGAGAAATTGATTGTCTGTAAGTTGAAAATTATGTGTGATGTTTTGGTAAAGAGCAGGTTGGAAGTTTACATTCTTCTCAAAATTCTCCAAAATGTTCTCTAAAAATAGTTTTGCGGCGTTAAGTTCCACCACTAAACACTTAATGTCTCAAATCGGTGGAACGTGGTGAGCAGAACAGGGTGTCTTAACACTAGGTTCTCAAGTTCCCTCTGCCTACCCTGCTCTGTGTGGGATTGAGCTGAAAAAAATTAAGAATTTCAACATTATATTCAATACTGTAGTATAAGTAGAAGGAAACTAGTGTTAAAACATTCAAAAAAATTAATAACTTAAAATTATTACAAAGAGAATCCCTGTAATAATTATAATTATTACAGGGATTCTCTATGTATATAATATAAGTTATTATTTTTTTTGAATGTTTTAACACTAGTTTCCTTATATACAAAGAGAATCCCTGTAATAATTATAATTATTACATTCTCTTTGTCTACTGTAAAAACAAATAAACACAATACTGGCATTTGTGAAATATTTATTATATATGAATTTTAAACTGTAATATTAAAGCAAAATCAAACTTTTATACTTCGCTACAGAATACTCATACGATTATTAAATTTTTCATTTCCTTTAATTCTAATTATCCATGTACTTTCTAGTATGTTGTTTGCAACTTGCGAACAACGGGTTGCTGGTAGCAAATTATATACTATAAAGTACATGGACAGCGGGCCAACGGACACTGTTCCTGGTATCACACAACATATACCCTTTGAGGACAGATAAAAAGATTGTGGACCTGGAAGAAGAATTGAGTAAGTTGAACTGGGACATAATTAGGTTATCGGAAGTCCGAAGAGAATGAATTTCTACCGTGAGGGTGAACCGCAATTCCAAGATAGTGTTGGATTATTCCCTAGTAAGGATCATAGCAACCATCGAAAGTGTGGCCAACCATCGAGCAGGGTGTAATATGTAAAAAATATTTGCTGAAGGTCATTCGGATATGCGCACTGACCTCATCATATTCAGATGACGAAGTTGAGGTAATATATGAGGACAAATAGGCTTATGTCTAGCAGTGGACGACTGTTGACTGATGATGACAGCAACCGTTGCCTCATATTCAATCGACAATAAATAGCTGTAACAGTAACAGTGACAGTTTGCAACTTAAATAGAACACTAAATCCTACTAATAAGTTAGTGAGGATGGTTTTTTTTTTATTTTCAAGTAAAAAGTACTAGACAAATTTAGATGAAAATTTCTGTATATATCTAGTATGAGTATATTTTACAAATGTCAAAAACGTATGAGAGATTTCAACATTCACCTTTCATCAATCAAAATTCTTTTAGTGACGAACGTTCCTGGGTCCTTCTGCCTACCCTGCCACGTGCGGTATACAGCGTGAAGCTAAAAAAAAAACTTATTGATAGCATGTTTGTTGGGAGATTTTTACAAATTTCTGGCACCCGGAGTCAATTCGTTAGAATTATCAATGGCTAGAGAGAATGCTACTTATTAAATATTTTTACTATTATTAAAGTGGTATACCACACAGGAAAGAAAAATACCGTATTTAGAAACGTATTATATTCAAATGTAGCAAGATTTGAGCCCGCGCGCCTCTTGGAAACGGTTCAAGTGTCTGATCAACTAAACCATACGTTCTATACGCTTCTTACAACTTACTTATGTTGTTATCATCTCTGTAGGGAGATTTTTACGAATTTCCGCTACCCTAAATTGCCTTCTGAATTCCGCGCTTTATAATAATTGAAAATTTTAGATATATTATCTCCTTCAATAAGATTTGAACCCACAACCTGTCGTACAATCCTACGGTGGAGTCCTAGCTGATAAATAATCTAGGTGACAAATAAATCTTTTACATAATTATCAATATCAATTCTAAGGTTCAGTTATTTTTGTGTGTTTTACTAAATCAATGTATTTAGTTGAATTTGCGCCGGTATATTCAGACGTTACCTTGATATTAGAGGCATATTGAAGTTTTTTAGTGCTCTGCAGAGTGCCGTTGATAACTTTGAAGTGCTAATTAGATACTAGCTTAGAAGGTCACGTAGCTGTCTAGGTTTACATAGGTCCTAAAATATACATTTAAATATTTACATATCCACCAAACGTAGACTCGCAGAGTACCAATTTTAGATTTACTCTTTGTTAGAAAGTAAGTCGTGATATTTTTTATTAAAATTTAAAGCTAAAAAGCAACAAGTGTTTATTTATTTTTAATATAACGTAAATTTAATAAAAAAAAATAAATACTTTTGCATTTAGCAGCAAGAAATTGTAATGCTATACTGAAAAAAAAAATCGTTAAAATTATAGGAACTTGCCAACCAACATTGCGTGTTAAGTGGCCGAACTAAACGCTGTTCTTAGCCTTGTTACCAGACGAAAGAAATGGATAAACGCGCCACGTTGTAGGTTCAAGGAAATAAAATATTAAATATTTTAGCCGCCTCTTACGACATAATCATTACCAGGGTGATTCTATTCTAAGCTAACCTAACTTAACCACACAGCGAAAAAAATACTACCCTTCCATATACAAGATACAGCGCAAAAATATAATAAATAAATATAAACCATTAACAATAATTTTTACTGACAAGAATACATTTATTTTACAAAATTAAAAAAAAAAAACATTTATTTAGTAACATTTTAAAAATTTCTTTTCAATTTTTAAGCTGAAGAATAATATTTTCAAATGAAAAATACGTTCATATTTCTTTTTTTCTGGATTTCCATCTAAGTTTTGTAGCGCTTGATGTTTCGGTCAAGGCTGTGTCGTAACAACCTATGGTTATAATTAACTAACAAATGTTTTCTGACTTTTATAGACATGTTTTACATCAATTATTTTTTATGTAATATTAAAAATGATTATAAACGAATCTCGTTAACATTTTAAGTAATATTTAATAAAACGGCTAGCTGTAGACGTGATCGGGCGTCGATCCCTACTCGGGCGCCCTAACAGGACACGGCACAGCGTTAAATTTGACCATTTCATACGTACTTCAAAATTAAACGGAAAGTGAGGAAGAAAGTATTTTACCAAAAGGTTTTGTTACTTACTCTACTTGTAAACTATAAAATAAATAAAAATGTAATAAGTATGGAGCAGGGTTAAATATGATATTCTTTTCTTCTATTTTTATTTTTTTATAGTTATCTCTTCAATATTTAACTCATTAGCCATGGCTTCGTCCGCTGTAACTATATAAATATTTATTTAATATTATTTGTATAAGTCTTACAAAAATCAATAGAATTACAAAAATAATATATACAGTACCTTTCCATTCTCTCTGCCTACCCCGTCTACAGTACGGAGTGGAAGTGGAACGTAGTGTCGTAACACTAGGTACTCCGGGAACCTAGTGTTAAGACACTCCGTTCCACTTCCGTTCCCCACTTTCCGCCAAATTTGAGGAATTGCGTGTTGAGTGGCGGAACTCAACGCCACGCTTTGCGTTATTACAAGAGCGAAGAAATGAGACATTAAATATTTTTAAATTGAAAATGTTCAATATTTCATTTCCTCGACCGGGGATCGAATCCAGAACCTGTCGGTTACAGTCACACGCTTGTGCCGCTGCGCCACGGCTCTAAAGAACACTGTAAAGCACACTGACGATACATTTGAAGATCATCAGCATAGTGGTGGTAGGGAGAAACTAGATAGTGACAGAAATAGTTAATAAAAAGAGAAAATAAGAGAGGAAACAACAAGCCACCTTGTGGAACACCAGCAAGCAACGGACACCATTCAAAGTAAGAATCCTGAAATCGGGTACGTTGCTAGCGACCAGACAAGTAAGAGTGAAACCAATCAATCACTTTAGGAGATATGTTAAGAGAATACATAATAGCCAGTAAAATATCAAAATCTATGGTATTAAATTCGTTACTAAAATCAAGTAAAATCTTCAAAGTTACTTGGTGATTTTCCATTCCTGAGCGAATATCATCTGAATCCTTGAACAATGCAGTAGTTGTACTATGACCAGGCCTGAAACCGGACTGTAGACGATTAAATAGGTAATTGCTTATATGGTATTTACTTAATTGCTGGTTTACAAGGCGTTCAAGGATTTTTGATAGGAAAGGTAGGATTGATATACGTCGGTAATCGGACATAGAAAAAGGATTTCGGTTTTTAGGCAGTGCCACCACTGCCTTGGGCCTCTTTCCAAGCGGAAGGAAAGACACAGGAACTTATGGAAAAATTAAGAATTTCTAGTTGGAGCTGGGATGACAATGTCAAGGATTGGTATGATCATCTTACGACCAATGCAATCAGAGCCAGAGGGAACTTAGAAACCTAGTGTTAAGACACTCCGTTCCGCTTCTAAATAAGTTACTATTTCATTAGGCAACTATAACGTCGTTAGCAAAGTAAGAAACTACAACGATGTATGCATCCATTAACTCGTCCGTTGTAAGAAAACATAGCCCTAGTATGATGGAAGGCTTATTCATTTAGAATATTTCTTTCCTCTAGCAACAAGGCAAATAATCTAATCTACCCTACTCTGCTGGATATGCTAGAGATTAATTTACTGTACTTAAAATATATGTTTCTTCATACATTTTCCATCACTACTTTGTATATGAAATATGTATAAATTAATGTTCGTATCATATTATATTTGGCATAACAGGTAACAGTAACAGTATTATTAGCATATTTAACCCAAGTTACTTGGTTTTATATTCATATACATACAAGCCTCAGGCCACGAGAGCAATGAAATTAATCGTAAGGCTGAAGTTAGTTTGGTAAATGTTTCAATAACGAGAAACTGTAAGACTATAGTATCACTATGTTGAGTAAGTGAGTTACTTACAATCAAGTATTCAATACAATATCACTCACTCACTCAGCTTCACGCTGTATGCCGCACGAGGCAGGGTGGGCAAAGGGAACTCGGGAACCTAGTGTAAAGACACTCCATCCCATTCCGTTCCCCACTTTCCGCCGAATTTGAGGCATTGCGTGTTGAGTCGCGGAACTCAACGCCGCGCTATGCCTGTTTTACAATATCATAATTATAATAAATAGAAAACAAAAATTTTAGCCCGCATTTTATACAATAATAAAACTGCTGTACAAGGTTTTATGGAAAGCAGAGATTTTTGTAAATAATTAAATCATTGTTAAATAATATTTTTTTCATACATTCTAGTCAATACAAAATCATGTTTAAGTTAGAAAGTGATACTAGCATTTAAAAAAATATATAATTTATTGAAATTTTACACAGTTCTATATAACCTTCTGTCTTCTAATCTTAAGGGAAACCTAAAGTTATTAAGACACTTTCTTCGCCACTTTCCACACTTTATTTGTGACATTACTAGCTTATCACGTTAAATTGAAATATTTTTTTATTATTTTAAGCTATATTTGCATTTTGACAGTATCTCTAGTAAATTTTAATAATTTGAAAACAACCACGAAAAAATATTTTTTCCTAATTACAATATTAGAAATTAATTCTGGACAATACAGAACAGTAATATAACCTGCTAAAATTGCAAAACTAATTTATTAAATAGCCTAAATAAAAATATATTACACTTTAAGTCTCAGTCGTATCATCGTAAGCAGCTTGAGGCGTAGCTGTAAAGTAGATAACAATCTCTCGAGTATAGCGCTTATCTTGTCGATAAAAACAGTTACAGTAAATTTTTACTACATAATAACTCTCATGATTTTATAGAGAGGGGAGTCCATTTTTTTTCTGTTCTTTCTAAGGAAACAGTTGTGACCATATATTTAATTTTAGTATTTATTAAACTAAAATAGGAAACCGAGGTAAATTTATTATTAGTCATTAGAAAACTTTGAAAAAATATTTTTATAAATTTGGTATATAATATCATTAGGTATAAATAATATGTTCCACATTAAAAAAAAACGTTATTTCTTTCTTTAAGTCAACACGTTTTTTACTATCTCTATAATAAAAATATGAAATGATTATTTATTGGTGGGATATTGGTTGGTGGTATTCAACGCTGCGCTTCCGGTTTTCATAGCTAAGAAATGAAAATAAAATTCAACCTCAACCCCGCGATAATTATTGCGTAGCGCTGGACAGCTATAACACAACGGCATCTACCTATCAATACTTAATAAAACAAAGAGTTCCTTATTTTTTTTAATAATCATTATAGCTTAGCAACATTTGAAATGCACCATGATTCCTTTACACTGTAAAATTAAATACAAGCACAAAAATCATTTTATTTACATCACAAAAAATAAAACGTTGATGGTAAAAACGTATAAAAAATTAAAACGATTACTATTACATTACATACTGCGTTTAAATTTTTTAATTAAACACGAAATGTTTTATTCAGATTGCAGCCCACACGATAGACCAGCGGTTTTAAAATACTCGGATATACATTTAAAATGTACCTATCTAATATGATGATACTTTAATTTTTAAATTGCATTTAGAATAATTATTTATTTTAATAATTTTTGACGATGTAACCCACATATAGACAAATAAGCAGAAGAAATATTCATATATTTTCCATGTTCTGCATAACTTTTAACAAAAATGCAGATTGAGTAACTCAACGCCGCACTTTTATAGATGGACTGAAAAAAACAGAGTGAAAAAAGATAGGCTGACAGTCAGACACTGTGTCACTACCCGGTTTCATTTCCCAGTTCAATTAAATACACATTTTCTAAATTATATTAGGCAGCTAATAAAATAGAAGGGTACGAAACGTACTTTCTACTGTAGTGTGTAGTTTTCATTTCCACATTTCCTTCAATTCAATTTCAATTGACATGGGAAGAATGAGAAGGAGGTGGAATTAGGATCAAGATAAATGTATCCGTTGTAGTTTTTTTTTTGCTTAAAATATATTATATTATCTGTTATAATAAAAAAAAACTATATAGAAGTATGAAATGTATCACGTGAATCGTATAAGGAAGCACTTTTGTTAAAAGAATATAATGTTTAAATATATTTGTTTATAGTTCTACCAAGCAAAAACATGAGGTCTTTGTCAAACGAGGCAAGAAAGGAACGAAAGCTCTTAATTTCAAGGAAATAATAATAACAGTTCCAAGTGCATACGTTGTAGTCACATACATCTTTAAGTAAAACATGAAGAACATAGAGATATTCAACTAAGATATATTTTTCTAAGAAAGGACGAAGAAAACCATCACTTAAGCTAGTGTATCCAAATAACTTTTCTAAAAGTTATGTAAAGATATAATTTTCCAATATCGTTTCTCCACGAGCACTGATTCAATCTGATCTTTATTACAACCATATATAAAACGAAGTTCCGTTACAAAAGGGTACAATATACTTGAGCGTAAAAAATATTTGTACCATGCACGCTATAGTACCAATATGTTTTGCCCATTCTCCCCCATCTTCCCCTTACATGAATAAAACATTAATCCGACAATGCCCGTATACGATGTTTTTGTGACCCTGAATCCAAAACTAAGATTCCATTCCTTTATTCAGCATCGAAAGCTTTTACGGACAATTAAACACATTTTGCTTTCCATTTGTTTTATTTTAGGAAAATAAGCTATTTTCTTTTATTACAGATACTTGGAGTGATCATGATTTTTTATGAATGTATAAAGAACATTGAGTAAATAAATTGAGTTAATGCGAAAATTGAGATTCATGAGATCATTCAGAAAAGTATAAAACTACATATAAATATGCAGTCAATTGTCTCATAATCTAGCAAACACGCGCGGTTTTGCCCGCTTTATGTTTCTTTAGTTTGGTAGTTTGATATAATAATTATATTAACTGACAGACAAATGCCACCTCAGTCTATCCGTGACCACGGACTACTGTAAAGTGTTCGAAACGTCGGGTTCCCTCAAAAATATTTACCATTCAATATACGCGATTAATCTTGTTAAAAGTGTTTAATCCTTCTTCCTTCATTGGCCTAACAATATTTAGTAGAAAATAGTGCTCCACGTTTTTATATGTCTATGTCCACAAATGTTGACATAGGAATAACATTTTATAATTTATTTCATTATTTGCTGCAATAATTATAAGTATTTTTAACATATTTAAAATGATATTGATACTAAGGAAAGAAAAATATTTCTTCAGAAAGTCTATTAGAAATTCTCATACAAGCGTAAAAAATTTCGACGTAGGGCGGTGTCCAGGAGAAGCGGGTTCAAATCCCGCTACGTTTAACACTATTGTTCCTAAGAGTTTATACTAGGCAAAATGCTTCAAACAAAACGGCACGTGTTATATTTATATAATTCTCGTTTAATGTTTGACTTAGATAATTTTAGTGTAATTAAAAAATAATTACAACAAACGACTCACGTTACTATAAAACTGCAATGCAATATATATGTATATATGAGAACTCTTGACTAAATTTGCGACCGACGTTCATAAAATTAAAAAAAATATCTATTTCCATTAATAACAATAAATAGAAATTAGATAAATTCTTAACATAAAATCGAGATTTTTTAATTCAATAATGAAAATTCGAAACGACAATTCAGAAAAGAAATAGGACAATTGCTGCAGCAATCCGTAATGAAATATCTATTTTTAAAACGGATTGTGCTAAAGTATAATATGAAGGTAGCTTCTATTATGAACTCAGGTTCTATTTCTTTTACTTTGCTTGTTATTCACTTCAATAGGTTCGAAAGAGTTCTATATATATATGTACAACTTTACTCTCTTATTTTTGAATAGTACTTAATAAAAATATATCTAAATATATTACATCTAAAAAAAAACCATAAAGACACTGGAAAAGAACAGAAAAAAATCGTTATCTAAAGAAATCATAAATATTTTGCTTAAATTGAAGTCTATATAACTTAATGTAGCCCTTGTAGTATAAACTTTTCTCTATGTAATTTTCTGTAAAATTACACTGACGCTGCTAATATACTAAAATAACAGAAATAGCTATAGAACTATTTTACAATAATTAAATTTCAAATACTCGAGACACTATAATATCTAACTTAACCATTTAAACTAAAACAAACAATAGTATAACGATACTATAATAATATACAATGAACGAACAAAAACGTTATCAAATTTTCTTAACAATCGTCTAACAAGTACAATTTTATTGACTCGTTTGAAGAACATTTAAAATTTAAAGTCGACTCAATTGGTTCATTTCTTGAATTATTTATTATTATTGATTGTAAAATCAATGAATATTTCTTTAAGAGGGTTTTGAATTTACTCAACATATGTAGATGAGTGTGCATTGTCCTTCTGTAGTCATGGTTGTTTCTTTAGTTTCCCACTGTATCACGCAAATAACAGGGTAGGCAAAGGAATTATAATATTTAGACACTGAACTTCCCATGCAACGCCAATTTATATTTGAGTATATTGAATATTGAGTGGCGTATCTAAGCACCGCATTTTGTCTTATTATCGGAGCGAGTATATTATATATTATTCTTTGGAGTAGAAATCAGATCGTTTATTTCGATATAGTTTAACAAAATTACAAAAAAATTAAAAAGCAACATTAGGTATTACATTTTTATGTGTACACGTTTAATAACTTTTTATGTAAAATAAAAATGTAATTTTTTTATATAAAACACAACTATTATTAACATAAGAGCTTTTCTATTGACGAATGACACACAACTGATACTCCGCGGTGTAGACCTAAATTTGACATAATATATAATTTGACGTTCGTAGCTTGCAAAGGAGCACAAAAAGAGATTTTCCCGAAATTCTTCGGAAGTAACAGGAAAAAACGTGATTTTCCGCTCATATCTTTTAAACATAGCGTAATATCAGATAAATTGTATAAATAGCTTCTATATTTCAGAACGTAAGCGTTGAACAAAATTGAAAGTAAAACGTTTGAAAACGGACACATCTCGGAGCTTAATCAAAGACAAGGCCTCCGAATTTGGCGTTGGTATGGAATAAAGAAAATTGGAACACCAAATGTTCAGGCGAAATTGAACACAATATTAGGGGTATAGAATTGAAATTCAAGTAGCATTAAACATTTCTTTTGTAACAACTGTTTTGTCTCTAACCGGACAAAACCGGACGTGGAGTGAAAATGTCATTTTGTTTCTATTGCAATCAAATATTTCATAGTAGAATAGTCATATTAAGGAAATTTATAAGTTCTATAGAATAAGTTAATATCAATCTAGCGCAATCGAGATATGCTTAAACGAAAACAATAGTAGTGCGTTTATTTCCTTGTGTATATTTATTATATTGTTTTTTTATCAGCTTCACGCTGTACAAGGTAGGGTAGACAAAGGGAACTTGTGAACCTAGTGTTAAGACACTCCGTTCCACTTCTGTTACCCACTTTCCACTAAATTTGAGGCATTGCGTGTTGAGTGGCGGAACTCAACAGCGCGCTATGCCTTGTTATCAGTGCGAAAAATTAACAATATATATTATGTATAAATATTTATTTTGAAAATATTAAATATATCATTTCCTTGAGTGCGGATCGAATTCACAGCCTGTTGTTTAGAATGTAATTGTGCCGCTGCGCCACCACAAGCTTGGGACATCGACTGGGACTAATATATTATTTAAAAAACAATAGAACGAATTGATTAGTAACTATTTTTACTATGTTTTAAAGTGTTATTCCACACTTAGGACAGAAAATACTAAACTTAAATTTAAAAAGCATAATAAAATTTTTGAACGAAGCAGGATTTGAACCCGCGCCTTTGGAACGGTTTTCCAAAGGGTTCATTCAAATCCTGCTTCGTTCAAAAATTTTTATACGCTTTTTAAATTTAAGTTTAGTATTGATTAGTAACTATTTTTATACTAAAGGTAACTAAAATAACAGACGGTTCATGACAACACTAAATAACGATTTTAAATTGACTAAATTGTGACCTAATTTTAATCATATTTTAGTCACACTAGCTTTGTTTCAAAAATATTTTTTGTAAACTCAAACCTTAAAAGTATGAAAAGAGACGTTGAAGTTTTAACAAAACTTTTATTTCTTTTATAAACTGGTTTAAACTTTTATAACAAGTATTAATATATAATAGTCTACGTGAGCGAAGCCACGTCTCATAGTTAAGACTAGAAGCCAATACTTATGGTACTGTGTTGCTAATTCTAATACTCTAGAGATTACATAGCTTTTATACTAACTAAAAGCTATTATAACCTAGTGAATAATATCTGTCTATAAACACGGAGGTTGTTGGTTCAATAGCGGATAGTGTAGTTTGAAAATAGTCTATAGTCGTGCAGTGATTTGACAAAAACACGATACATGAAATTATTTAATATTTAAATTTTCTTAATACTCAACACGCAATTACTTAAGAATTCGATGGAAAGTGAGTACCCCACTCAGCACAACGCTTCTTTCAAAATAGATTTGCAATCTTTAACGCTCTTCTCCAATATTACCCATATTTACCAAGTATTATATTTTGATATATAAATCATATCATCAATTGTATATATGTAGGTAGGTAGTAGATTTTTTTTAAATTGTATTATATATATTTGAGACCTGTCGTGGCGCAGGGGCACAAACGTGTAACTGTAACCCATAGGTTGTAAGTTTTATCCCCACTTGAGGAAATGAAATATTAAATATTTTCAATTTAAATTATTAACGTTTACATTTCTTCGGTCTGGTATAAGACAAAACGCAGCTTTGAGTTCCGCCAATCCACACGCAATGCCTCAAATTCGGCGGTAAGTGGGGAACGGAAGTGAAACGGAATGTCTTAACGCTAGGTTTCCAAGTTCCCTCTGCCATGTGCATGATACAGCGTGAACCTGTCTTATATATAAATCATTACTAATAAAATACAATTATTTTTAAACATTTAATTTAATATAAAATCGATTTAATATAGAATAAGCCATACATTTAAACAGTAGACAAATTTAGTAAGGACCGACCGCGGGCAATTTTTTAATTGATTATTTAAACATTCCAGCAAGTGCCATAATTTCTGTAAACTAGGACAAACTTATTTAAAATCCATCGACAAACTAAATTAAAATACATAGAAAGATTACAAAATCCATTGCTATTCATAGAAACTAAATTGTATTATTCCAATTTACATTCATTAGTGAATTACGAGTGTTGTTTCTAAAGGAGTTTACTTAATTTTGGCCACGATTTAGTTTTATTTTAACATTCTATCAAAGTTTGCTAACTGTTTTCTGAAAGTTCTATATAATTTTTTCTCGATAAGCTAATTTGAATTAACATAACAAGAATTTGTCCATCACAATTTTTATTGTATTAATGAATGCTATTTATAAAAAGAATAACACAATTATTTTACTTTATATTTTTTTAATTTAAAGTTTTACTCCTCACTTAACTATACTTATTTAGAAAATGTTTAAAAATGAACGTAGCGAGATTTTCACTTAAACCTCTTGAAAATCGTCCGAGTGCTTTAACTTAGAAGCTTGCTTAGTTTATTTTTTTTTATTTTATCTTAACGCTGTATCTCACACAGCACGGTAGGCAAAGGGAACTTCAGAACCTACTGTTAAGACACTCCATTCTGTTTCCCACTTTTCGAAGTGACTTCTGAAGGAGTGGCAGAACTCAACGCCGCGCATTGCCTTGTTACCAGAGCGAAGAAATGAAAACATTAAATATTTAATATTTCATATGTTCAAGTGGTGATCGAACTCACAACCTGTTAACAGTCACACGCTTGTGAGCACAAGCGATTTTTCTTTATGAATAGACTATTTTCTTGTGCATACGATAGTTAATTGCGACGGTTATGTCTTCGATTTCCATTAGAAAAATAGTAGTTTTGATTTCTTCACTCTGGTAATAAGATAAAAAGTGGCGTTTAGCACCGTCACTCACCAAGGAATATCTCAAAAATTAAGCAACAAGTGACTGGCTTTTAAGCTATCACATCTGATCACATATGTCCTCAACATTGTCTGATTAGGTGATTCATACGCTCGCTTGCCTAGTTTTTTCCTATCCGTTTTATCTTATTAGTATAAGATTTTTAAATTTGTTAGTCTCACTACAATAGAAATAAAAAATGTACAATCTAAGTAGAATGACTTTCACTTCTCAACGAAGTAAAACTGTACGAAGTTCAGTCATCATGATATATCCGGCACTCTGTTCACCACGCTTTAATTTTCAAGATATCGCACTTTAAGTGAGAAAATAAAAATAACTCATTCCCCATGATAAAAATTAAGCTGTGATTTGTCGCCTTTACATTTTTTTCAGCTTCACGCTGAATTCTGTACTTGAAAGGGCAGGCAGAGAGAACTGCGGAACCCGGTGTTAAAAAACTACGTTCTGTTGCTTACTTTCCGCCGAATTTAAGGCATTTCGTGTAAGTGGCGGAACCTAACGCCGCGTTTACCTCTCACTCTTATTATTTTTATAAAATGAGGGCATTACATGAAATACAAAACTTATACGATTTCAGAATAACTTTCACAAATATATTTATTTTAAAAGGGTTTTGTAACAAGCAACCTATTTCCAGGCGTAGGCCTTTAAGAGGGCTTCTTAAGTGTGATGCTCCTAAGAGCTCTACACATTCGTGCGATCTCACGTCCGCGATGTATCATATTGCGTTATGTTTCTATTTATTTTGTGTAAGCAATTGCTATCGTTTCATTTTTACTCCAATAGTGGGTTATAAACATTGGAAATAACGTTTTTGTTTTGGACATATGGTTTTCACGAGTAACGTGTATATTTGTTCAGACTTTGATATTATTTTTTAACTTTAATATTATTTTTTAAAATCCAGCCAAGTGCCAGTCAGATTCGCTTGTTGTATACGACCCCCATAAATGTTGTTTGTATTTCTTTTCTAGAACATTGTTACATCGGCAACAGAAATACAGCTTGTGTAAAATTTTTAACTGTCTATCTATCATAGTTCATGAAATGTTCCCATTTTAGATGGAGATACAGACTCAGTGATAGAATCCTGTTTTCCCCTTTTGGTATGGCATTCTGAAAGTTAGTGCCTGATCATACGATGTATATTTCTGAAATCCAATTTAAATAAGACTAGTTAATAAGTGAAGTAGAGAACATAGTGAGTAACTATTTAAAAAAATAGTTGATAGAAATCAAATAACCTAACATAGAGTGACTATTACGATGGTTTTGAATAAGTGCAAGTGCATTAATATTTTTGTTTTATGTTCTGTCAATGCAGTTTATCAATGGCACAACAAAATACGAACTAAACTTCAGTTTCATCAATGCTTTGCTGAAAAAAAAATCTAATTCATAAATAAAATATTCAATATAAATCTATTGATACTAAAGGTATCACAAAAAATATTTAAACTAAGGCTTTAAAATGTTTTTTTTTTAACTGTAAACTGTTGTTACAATGCTTTTAACAGTTCTATAAGTATTCAACATCACGCACGAATCCGTAAACGCAAGGGGTTTGGATTCGACTATTATTAAAGATATTTTTACTATCGTTCTGGGAATAAGACAAAAAGCGGCGTTTAGTTCCGTGGCTCAACAAATAAAGCCCAGAGATTAGTATAGTATAAAGAGAGCATCTATGTTTACATTCTGTCCTCCATCTATCTATCCTATTTACTAAATAAAGGATAAAACTTGACATTATTTTATTTATTATTTTCACACGTACATACTAACAACTGCGCCCTATTTTCAGTTACACTGCGTGTCGTGTATCTCCCACTATATAAATGTAAGGGGGCATGTTAAGTGTTTTCCACTTAGAGCGCTACAGTTTTGTGTCATCTCCGAATTTTGGAAGCCGTCCAACGTCTAATTTGTCTCTTCCCATGATCTATGGGTGGATGGCAAAATCTATTTAATTTATGAGGCATCGGTTATAGATAAGCTGCTGATATTTTAGTGGTTTCATATTTTGGTTTGATGTTTACTTAATTTAAATAACATTATTTTTTCTTGATTAAAAGTTTTGTTAAAAAATGGAATGATTTTATAAATAAAAAGAAAACAGCACATCAGAACAGTACATTAGTACAGTTACAGTAATATTTTGTGTTACTTATCACCCAGCTTCACGCTATATCCCGCGCATTGAAGCGATACCTCGTATTAAGATACTCTATTTCCTAGTATTTAGATTATCTATTCTTTTCACGCTTTGTCTTGCTACCAGAACCAAAAAATTAAATATTCAATATTCAATTCGATCCCCACTCTACTAATAAAAATTATTAGTAGAGTGGGTATCGAAGCCCCACAATCTGTCGCTTCTATAGTCATAAATTTCGGTAGCTTGGGAAATTTAGATTTAAATTTTGTTTCACAAACTTTAAAATTTATTTAAAGTTTTATTACAAACATACGTTCAAAATGTAATATTATAAGATAAAATAAAAGAATTTTAAAATCATTAAAGGTACATACATACTCATACCTCAAAATAAAGACCGTACCCTTAAATACCACTACAATCATGAAATTGCTATGGAATTCTCCCTGCGCGAAACAGGAACTTGACCTTTTTTCCTTCACGGCTTAAGGTCTTTGAACTCACAATAACCATATTTAATCAGGCACGTCCAAACTAAGGCAATTACGTTTCTTTATCGATTCAACAATTTAGATTAAAGCACTTTATTACAACATAGACTGAATTAACCTTGTGACATATCACACCGATCTGCAATTTACGCCTGCTGAAAAACATTAATTATTTTGTGGCGTAACATAACGCTACTAATAGTGTAGCTAGCACGAGAAAGTTAAATATTATTTATAACCATAATCACCGTATGGCAACTGGAAAAATATATACAAATTGACAGCGTGATTTTCAGTTTTGAATCATACTTATTTACTAGCAACACGCTCGTGGCTTTTCGTGATTAAATTACACAAGTACTTACTTACTACTGTGGTAATTTTGTAAAATAGAATATTTTATATTGACATTTTTTTATATTTATTATTATAATTTTGGTATTAGCGCAAGCAAATACAAACAAACAATTAAATAAACTGACAAACATACAAAATAAATGTGGTTCCTGTTACATAAATAAATGCCCCCAATTATATACAGATAATGTACAGACAGTGATCAGTTACACAATTATTATGTATATAAAATGAAATAAAATTTTATTGATCTTCAGTTTATTGACTATTAACTAACAATAGGCTTCCAATAGGAACAATAAAAAAGTATGAAAAACTATAATGCACCAAAATGCAATTTTGATTATATATTATGGACAAAATGACACAAGATCATATTATAATGGACAAATCTATTAATTTTCAACATTCATCGTGTATACAGACGAACATTGCACTGCTAATCCATAATAACCTTAAAATTACATGTACATTTATTAGGAATGTAAATATAAAAATACAATTCCATTCACAAATATCGATTAAAATATTAAATATTAATAATTATGTAAAATAACATTATATAAAAAGTACGTATATATATCTTATCGACGAGAATTTCTTAAACAAAATCATAATTTGTCAATTCACATTTTCTTTGATTTCGATTCAAAGCATTTTAATACATGCTACAAATACTAATGAGGGGTCGTATTTTGTTACTCAATTGCTTAATAAAATTATCATTTATATATAAACCAGTACTGTTTTTTATATTGTAAAACTTTTCCATCAGAAGATGACTGTGAGGTTCGATTCCAGGGTGAGTGAGTTTTTAATGTCTTGCTCCAGTAACAAATTAAAGCGTGACCTTTAAGTTAGCATCTCAATCCACTAGGCAGAAATTTAAGAAGAGCTGTTTTTTTAACCCCCGAGGCAGGGTTTTTTAATTTAACCTTTCCATCTGTCTATATGTATGTATACATATGTATTGGTATATTAGACACAAAGACGTCTGGCACCGTAGCTCCTGGATTAATGAACTGATTTGAGTATGTTTTTTTTTTTAATCAAAAGACTTTTTCACCGCGGTGATTTTTTTCCTATATTTCATGAAATCTGAATTAGACGTTTAAGATTTACAAGCGCTACGCCAAGATACGATAGAAAGTAATTAGCTTGAGGGTTTAAACTTTTAAATTTTGTTTGTGCTCAAATGATAAGATTTTATTATGGCACTGTATTGGGGTTCAATACCACTCGGATTAGGGATTTTTTAAAAACCCAGCGTTATGAGAGTGAAGTAAAAAATTAAACAAAAAAAAACTCGCAGATTTTTTTTTTCAAATGAAAACAACGTATATTTTCTATATTTACTTCCTTAACTCTTTCCTCACTTAGTTTCTAAGCAACCTCTTCAAGTGTGCTTGGCTTTAACATTCGACTCCTTAAATTCCTATTAAATTGAAGTATATACACTTAGACTTTAGCAGAAATATAATATAATGACTTTGGGAAAATATATACAACCATTTTTTTCTTTGATATGATTTTAGTTTAAAATAAAATATAAACATATAATTATAAATATATTTATCAAAATAAAAAGATATATTGAAAAAAAAAAATGTTGATAATTACTATATACTTGCTGGCTGAAGGAATATAATTTCTTAAAATGTTTCCTGTAGATCCGTAACTCTACGCCACTGTTTGTTTCACAAAAAAAAATTTAAAATATTTTTTGAAATGAAATGAAAATAATTTAAATATTTTTTTATAGCTTCACGCTGTATCCGGCAGATGGCAGGGTATAGAGAGGGACTTTGGGAACCTTGCGTTCAGCCACTATGTACCACTTCCTTTTCGCCAAATTTGAAACATTACCAGAGCAAAAAATAATAAAATTAAATATTTAATTTAAAAATATTAAATATTACATTTTCTAGAGTGGGGATCGAACCTTGACCCTGTCGTTTACAGTCACACTCATGCGCCGCTCTAATTTAAATACCATTTTCAAAAATTCAAGTCTATTTCACATTTATTGTCTCAACAAAGCTGCTGTTCCACTGCACCATACATGTAATATTATTAGTTAAATATACCAAAGGTGCATTGTGCAAAAATTATTCAAAGTATGTTCAACCACGCCACAGCATTTATAGTTTCAGTTATGCTTACATTAAAAGTTAAATAAGGAAACGAATAAAAACAATTTCTTAAACATTTCTTTTAAAGTCTTTTGAAACTTGGGACGTTTCAGAGTTTTCTTTTGAAGTTTGAGTAGTTTTCCAATGCCGGAGACCAACCGCTGACAATAGATAAGTCGCATCGGCCTTACTACAGCCTTGTATAGGAATATAGTTTTTATATTACTTCTTGACTTCTTGAATATTAGTTACAGTGATAAAAAGTTATTGTTGCCTATATTGAACTTTTCTGGGAGAAGAACTTTATTATGTGACTATACATTTAGTTCTCAGGTCACATCTTTTTTTAACAAGTTTATACATGAACTATGAATATAAAATAAATAAAATTATATTTTTGTACGCCAATCTAGGTAATCTAAGTATTTGTTGTTACACATTGAAACTACATTGAACGGAAAAACACCATGACTGCCCGCAGATCTTGCGTATTTCATATTTCATATATGTACTAACGACGACTAGCTACGGGCTGTCGTCTGCAGTTTTGTTGCATGGCAAAAACGTGAACATAATGAAAAAGAGAAAGTCGGTTTCTACTAAACTATCCTAGACAAATTTTAACTTCCTATGGGGAATATTTTCATCATAACTAAATAACGGATAAGTATTCGGTATATACTTCTTATTACTGTACATATTAAGAATAAGTAAGCACAAATAAATGGAACCGGAAAAGGTCAAGGACTCAAGACGTTAGTTAATTCATTAGAATACTACATAAAAGATTTTTTTATACATTACCGTCATCACCATAAAACAATAATATATCTTCCAAATATATATAGGAAACAAAGAAAAAAGTGCAAAGTTAAGGTTTTACTTAACATATAATACAAAATTGAAGCTAAAATCATTAAAATATGGTTCAAATAAAGGCTTATTTCAGCTTACCTACATATTACTTAACCACTTCTTATTCTTCTTCTCGAAACAGAATACATGTTACTTTGATTCTGTCTGTACTGAAATCCGATAATGACTGATGAAACAGAGAGTACTACGTAATATGGGAATGAGAGCCATCCTTAAAATTAAAGCCACTCGACTTCGGATCAAAGTTGAATCTCATTATAAGGCACAAAGCACGAAGCAATTTTGGAAATATTCAAGCTTGTCCGTCGGATGGATGGATAAGGACTATATTACTGGTACTTTCATGGACCGAAAGAAGAAAACATTTTTGGACTTATTGAATTTTAAAGTTTATTTCTCAGTTCTTTATGTATGTGTTTTTTTTTAATTCTATGCTAAATTCGGAAAGTACCAGATTACATCTATGCGTAAAGTACACATTTCCCCACGTACTGTCTAATTTTCGATAAATTGCGTATGGAGCGCCTGAATTTCAGGCTCACATAATAATATCATATTTGCTAATCCCAGAATTTTGTACAAAAAGTAAAAATAATTGCGCTAATTTCGAAATATATAATTTTTTAACATGTTAATTTCAGCTTGATACATCTACGTGATCACAATATGAATCGTACTAACAGAAAGATAGATGGAGATATATATATATATATATATATATATATATATATATATATATATATATATATATATATATATATATATATAATAGTGTGACCCTGTTTTATATTTTTCACATTAAATTAAATACACATACAAATTTGAGACCCGTCGTGACGCAGCGGCGTAGGTTGTGGGTTGAATCCCTTTTTGAGGCAATTAAATATTTAATATTATATTAAAATATTTATAATTCTGCCACTCATCACATAATACCTCGATTTAGGCCGAAAGTGGGTTAAGAACTGGTACTCCCTAAGTAAATTCAGACTACACTGCTGTATATGAGATACAGCATAAAGCTGAAAAAAAACTTATATGCCAATGTCGGATATCGAATATTATTACATTCCAAGCACAAAGGTTGTCGAAAATGAAATTAAATACAACGTCTTATTTCCTATTCCACTCAGAATCTTCCCTTATCGATGTTTCTAAGGGTTAACTTAATTTCATCGGAATTTTTTATGTGAAGCCTTTGTATGCAAAACATTCTGGGAGCCAGCATAATCTCGTAATGGGACAAACAATTCATACGGCTTACGTACTCGAGCCAATTTGAATATGTTTTGCATTCAACATTGGGTTATGATGAATTTTAATTGTTTATTATATTTTTTTTTCAGCTGTCACACTGTCTCCCGCTTATAGTATGGTAGAAAGAGGAAAATTAAAAACATAGTGTTAAGACACTCCGTTTCTATTAAGACACTTCCGCATCCCGCTTTCCGTAGAATTTCAAGCAATACAAAATGACGGAACTCAACGCCGCGCTTTCTATGGTATCGGAGCGAAGAAATAAGAAATGTTAAATATATAATTAAATCCAGAAAATGAACTATTTTCAATTTCTTACTTTGGTAACAAAATTTAGATTACATAATTTAGACTGGATTTTTTATTAGTTTCACAAAAATCTTGTAACTTATGGAGAAAGAAGATCATTTCAAGTCAACTCAATTTACTCTACAATTTTTATTATAAAATAAATAAAATATTTTGTATCTCGTTTAAAAAAAGAGGCACACAAGGTCAGTCTACAGTCGAAGACTTACTTGCTGAGCGACATAACTTAACGCTGAGCTTTATCATATCAACGAAAGCTAAAAGATTTTATCCAAAGAGTGCTTTATTTATTTTTTTAAATAAAACGGCTCCACAAGACTTTTTAACTCTCTAGGAACTACAGTAAATTTGACATAATTTAATTTTAAGTAATTAAGGCGATGATAACTTTTCTTCTTCTATGTTTCCAAGTTCCAACTATCCTACATTACAAAAAATGTTCATTTATTTAATAGAAAACTGTCTTGCGCTGTCTTTATAAAGATATTTTTTGGCAGAACGTATAATACGTTCGTTATACGTTCATCTTACAATTTCCATCTGCAAGGGACATTGTGCATTGATTGACGAAATTTAGCGCCGCACTTTGTCTTGTCAATGTGACAATGCACTTAAATTCTTTAGATATGTAGTGTAGTAGTTGAAACCTGTTGTGGCTCAGTGGCACAAGTGTGTGACTGTAAATGCGAAATTTTATGGGTTCGATTCCCACTCGAAGAAATGAAATATATAAAATTTTAATAAGCGCTTTAATTAAGGCTAAGCGTGGCGTTAAGTTTTCCTATTCAACAGGCCTCTAATTCTGCAGTAAGTGGGGAATGGAACAGAGTATTTTAACACTAGGTTCCCAAGTTTCCTCTATATACCCTACCATGTAAGTGATTATGCGTGATTCTAAAAATAATAATAATATTAATATATAATTCAAAGAAAACAATCGCCTTTTACTTTGTACTAACAACGGAAGCTTCATTAGTTTTGTTAGTCTTTTAAAGAATATAGCATATACCAAATAGCTTGTGTTTAAATTCTTAAAAGTATTTTTTAGTTCACAAGAAGTTATAGCTCGCTTTGTATTCTAACCTAGATTTGCCAAGTTCAGAGTTAGGTCAAAATCTTGTGACCTCTGCCATATTGGCGTCCGACCTCTATGGGATAAATTTACAAATTTATACCGACGTTTAAAAATTTCAATGGAAATGGTCGAAAATTTTGCAAAATATACTCCAGTTTTGGTCGAGTGAATTTTGTTTCAGAGTATTATGTAAGTTGTGAATATTTACGAATTTCTCAAATAAAAATGTACGAAATATGTTATATGAGTCCGATGTAGCATAGTTGGCCAGAAGCTTATTTCAAGGACTCGGCTTCGCATTTAGAAGGATGTTTGAAGTTAGACAAAAATTCTGGTAGACAAAGCGCAATGTTGAACTCCGTCCTAAATAACTTCAAGAATTGGTATGTATAATTAAAATAAACATATTTATAATAAAAGTATAGTAGTACGTCAGTACGTAAACATGTCTTTCAATTATCTTTTGATCTTTAATATCAGATACTCTAGTATTACGTGTTAGGTAAACAAAATACATAGACTTTTGATATTTTTGTCGTTGAAGTCTCTTTAATATCGTTGAATACCAAGTATCGGGTTTTTGTATTTTCAAGAGATTTCCCAAAAGGAGGTTTCTATCATCAAAAGCTAGAATAAAAATTATAAAATATTTATTTAAAAATTATAAAATACACATTTGCCATATGAAAATACATATTGCTTTGTGCTAGATATTTTTTTTACTTTACTATGGCCGCTTTCTTTTTGTTAAAAATTATATAATTCAAATAATTTAGATTTAACTATATGTGATTTTTTACCTAACTACGCGAGACAAAGTAGTGCGATGTGTTCATTAGTATATATGTATATAATTATAAGTACATTTTTTAAACGAAATAAATTTAACCGGATTTATACAGTTCACTTTACTGTATGTCATGGGTAAACTGACAGTCTACTCATTCGAAACGTCGGTTTTTTTTCCAGCTTCATACATCTCAAAAGCGTAATATCAGTTTAATCCGTGTGTCTTAATTACTCTGGGGTAGTAAAACTGTGAAAGCTGGTTCAAATCACCACAATAAAAGGAATTATAAAATAAAATTGTAGAATAAAAGCCTCAGTCTATATTATGCATATACATATGTTTAGCAGAGTAGTTAAATATTTCACAAAATATGTTGAGAAATCTATCATATACATATACACAATTACCACGTACGTTAAAATCGTATTTACTTTATATCGTATTTTTATTTATTTTATGTATATCGCATGAACATAAAATAAAAATATTAATAATATATAAGAAGACAGATATTTGGCCTATCGTGGTAGATGTACAAACGAGCGTCTGAAGCACGTTGTGGGTAACCTGAGCGATTAAATTAAAATATTTCATATGTTCATTTAATCGCTCAGGAAACAAGGCAAAGCGCGGCGTTGTTCCGCCACTCAATATGCAATGCCTCGAATTCAGCTAAAATTGGAAAAAAGAATAGAGTGTCTTAATATTAGAGACCAAGTTCTCTCTGCCTACATATATTGAAGCTCGCGAAGTCACGCGTGAATCGCTAGCATAAATTATGGTAAAAATACTATAAGCTTAAAATATTTCAATTCAAATGATTTGTGAAAATATAATTGCCCGTATTGTATTTGAAGAGTTAAGGCCTTTTCGAGAGTTGTAAAGTTTTGAAAACTCTACCTATTTACTTCCAGTCAGAGGCTAATTGAGGGAAAATATTCCTAAAATATGATTATTTATTTATATTTAACAATACAGGCTACATATATACAGGGTAAACGTATTACATACGATTTAATAAAAACGAAAAACTATTTTTGATATAAATTTTTATAATGACATATAATAAACATATATTTACATAAAAAAAAATCAATGTTTTAGTACGTACAGTAAAGAAGATGGGGAACGGAGTGTTTCACTGCGGTTCCAGATTCTCTCTCTCTCTACTCCGCTATGTGCGATATACAGGGTAAAACAAAAATAATTTGAAGTAGTATTTAAATCGTTAATCATACTGAAGCCTGTCGTGGCATACAATACATACAAGTGACAGGCTGTGGGTTCCCCATTTTTCATCGAGTTTGAGGCATTGTATTTTGAGTGGCGGGACTCATCGCCGCACTCTACCTTGTTACCAAAGCGAAGAAATAAAAAAAACATTCTCTCGAGTGGGGAATCGAACCCAGAACCTGTCGTCTGCAATCATAGGCTTGTTTTGCTGCGCCACGATACGAGGCTTCTAAGTTTAAATGTAAATATACATGTATATAAATTTATATATAATATAGTGGCAACTACCAAAAGTACGAATGCTACGTTATAGATTGTCGAAACTTTTTTCAGTGTTTTAACCAATTATTTACAGTTTGTCCTATTTGAATTAAACAAGTGTAGTGACGCTGAAAAGTCGCCGATTCAAATTGAATTGCCGTTTCAGATTTTTAGTACTTTTATTGGATTAATCGTTGAATTTTGTTGTAAACCAAATGTTTGTTGCTGATGTGGTCTTTATTTTTGATATGTCAAGTTTCAGATAAAGGCGTAGAATAAAATATATAGAAGGATAAACATATAGATTAAGGCTAAATTATTCTCTTTATTTTTTTTCGGGAAGAGTAGGCAGAGGAAACTTAGTAACCTAGGGTCCTTACTTTTAGCCGAATTTGTGTCATTACGTGTTATGTGGTGTAGCTCAACGCCGCGCTTAGCATTGTTATCAGAAGGAAGAAATAAAAATATTAATTATTTAATTTCCTTAAATGAAGATCGAACCACCTGTCGCGTTGACAGTCACATTCTTTTGTGCCTGTACCATGACATGCCTCATCCCTTTTAATTTTAGAAATTTAGATTTTAAAAACTGTAAAATAAATAATAAAAATACAAGTAGGTATATAAGCGTAGGTATATACGAAAGTAGTGTAAGAATATTTTTTATAGCTTTACATTTTATTTTATAACAGAGGAAACGTGAAACTTGAGGTAGCCCTGTCCTAATTTCCACGTCAATTTTCGAGACACTGTATATTGAGTAGCGGAACTCAACGCCACGCTTTGTCTTGTTATCAGAGAAAGCAAATCAAATATTTTATTCTAACGAGTAGGAATCGAACCCAAAATTTCTTTTTTAGGCAAATATTTTTTACAATTAAAAAATAACGACATATTATATTTTCGTACATTCATTTCTAAAATACTCAGTCAGAAAATACCTGTAGCAATTTAAATACAAAAATATCAAGTGGATCGTGTGAAAATTTTCCATCGACATAGAAATTTTCATATACCTATAATGCATTAAAATGAAGCCGCAAATCATCAGAATTCTATTTGAATTCAATATTATAAAAGCATTCGTTTTATCAGCATACAGAATAGTATAGTGAAATGTTTGAAAAGTAAATAAATAATATCGTCGTGGTTATCGTGGCACAGTAGCACATGGCTGACTAAAAAAACAACGGCTGCAGGTTCATTTCCCATATACGGATGAATGAACTATATTCTAATATTTTTACTATATTTTAAAGTGTTATTCCACACTTAGGACATAAATTTTTAAAATTTTAATAAGCGTATAAAAATTTTGAACGAAGCAGGATTTGAACCTATTGAACTATATTCTATTTTAAATGAAACATTTTTAACCGGATTAATCGTGTATATTGATTGTAATACATGTTTTTTGGAAACCCGATGTTTCAAACTCTTTACAGTAGTCCGTGGTCACGGGCAGACTGATAAACATGTTTTTTGGAAACGTTGGGTTTTGAAAAAATATGTTTAACAGTCAATATACGCGATTAATCTGGTTAAAAGTGTTTCATTTAAAATGTGTAACAATCGCGAAAATCAAAGACATTATTATGTGAACTATTTTCTAGTTCTCCAGTACAGTAATAGAACAAAGCGCGGTATTGAGATCTGTATTTAGCTCAATGTTTTAAAATTGGGCGAAAAATGGGAAACTTAGTTTCTTAAAAACAACTTCCCTCTGCATACTTTGTTCGAGATACAGCTCGAGGCCAATCTTTTAAATTAATAGAAAATCCTAACAAGCTTATGTATTAAGTAATGTATCTTATCATTTTCTTGTATAGATACTGAGATTACTAAGATTATTTAGTTATAAACTTGATACAAATGTTTAATTTGTGCACTTTAGACCCGCATCTTCTCTCTAAACGGAGTTTCTTAGTTTAACTTCATTTATACTATAATTATATATTGTAAACGTGTATAGTCAGTTTAAATCGTAAATCTGATAACGACAAGTAAATTCTGTAAAACATAAAAGTACACTATATTATGAAGGTTTTTATAATCTCTATAATTCTCTCTGTTTATTCTCTACTTTTCTTTCTATAATTTTTCAAGTGAAAACTTCTTTAGGCGCGTTGAGCGTTTTGGTAGAGGGTAAAATCCTCGGTTCGCGTCACCGACATGCTAATGATAATAGCAGGCGTGCGACTAGCGCATGCGCAGTAGTACACGTATACACTAATATAGCCTGTGTACACGTATACACTAATACATCGACTATTTCTGACTGTATTATGTGCGCGTTGGACGATTTTTGGATAAGTATAATTTTGTGAGTCACGTCACCAATACGTCATAGTAGCAGTACCTATTGTATCTTTTTTAGAATACAATAAAATGATTGAACGAACAGATAATCTAAGTATTGTCGAAATTAATGATGACAATGATGTAAATAATGAAAATAATGTTCAATTCTAAGTTGAATTCATTGAAATTCGTGTAAATATAAATACTATGTATAATTAAGATAATTGTATATTAATTTTTCAGCTTCACGCTGTATCCCGCACGAGGCAGGGTAGGCAGGTAGAGGGAACCCGGGAACCTAGTGTTAAGACACTCCGTTCCACTTCCGTTCCCCACTTTCCGCCGAATTTGAGGCATTACGTGTTGAGTGGCGGAACTGAACGCCGGCATTAACAACTTATTACCAGTTAGTACCATTCTTTCTTTTTCCTATACTATATATCGTATAAAAATAAAAATACAAGTTTATAAAAATAAGCACGTGATATAAAATGTGTTTGAAGACGGTTACAATTGATAAACACCTTTGTCCAAATTTCAATGTAATGCAATGTACGCAGAAAGATTTTAACGTGAAGATACTCCATTATCCATTGCTTTTAACTTATGCTACATACCTTATATAGTAAGGTAGTCAAAAGGAACCTAGAATTAAGTCAACCCGTCAAGTCAAACAACGGATCGTATGACCATATTCAATGTTCGTCGTTCGTCATGCACCGGACCTCCACGCTACGTTTTGTCTAACCAGAGTGATAAGTGTAAATAACATATTCTTCGCTGTTCTTTTGTGCCACTACGTGTTTACTATCAAATTTATTTATTTATCTTCATAATAAAAAAACGATACCGATCATCAACACAATATCATAATGGACAGAAAATGGAGAACGTTGTGTCTTGGTTCTAAGTTTCGTTTGTTTACAGTATTCATGTCGAAAGGCAACGTAAAGTTAAAAAAAACACTAAAAATCCTTTTATTCAGATAATGTAAAACAAGTTTAATTATTCATAGAGTAAAATACGATTCTGAGAAAACACGACGAGCTTTCAAAAGGAATCCTAACTAGATGAAGATTCATACAAAACTTCAACAACCGCAATACTTAATAAATATATTCAATGTCATATCGATATTTTTAAATATTCAAGACATAGAAATACTATATAATATAATAATTCTATTCGACAATCTTTTATCGTGTCGCGTGAATTGCAAATTGTAAAATCTCGTTTTATCCCGTTCTCGTTATTGATTTCGTGAAGTATTTTTTATTTCCCTTAATTCTTGTAGGACCCTCCATGACAAATTTCAGCGTACTACGCCTACGTTATGCTAGGTTTGGTCGGTAAATCACTCAGTAGCAAAACACTTTACATGTATAGACGAACGAAGAGAATATATTAATTTAAATAATTGAATTAATCGTACTTTATTTTCAATAACTTTATTATCACATATTAAATAGGCAAAGGCAATTAAATCGACAATAATTCTGAGTTCCATTTGAAAATAATTTGTCTGCACATGGTATTTTTATACCATACTGACTCATTCAACATTTATATGTATTAAATATATTTTAAATTTCCTGATCTTATAAAAAAAAAAAAAACGGCGTTAAGTTACACCATGCAATATTTCAAAAAGACCAGAAAGTGAAAATCAGATAATCATAGAGAGCTTAAGAGAAACAAGAAAAAATCTGCAATCTTGATATGAAAAATAAGTCGTTAATATCGAATAAATGCCGAAATTCTCAAAGGCGAGGTCTGTCGTGGCACAAGGTGCCAATGGGCTACGACGTTGTGTTTCACTATCAACTGTGATAAGTTGTGGATTCCATCCCTTCTCAAGGAAATGATATATTAAATATAAAATTATATATGAAATTAAATATTTAATTACTTAATTTCTTGGCTGGTAACGAGGCAAAGCCTGGCGTTGAGTCCCACCAATCAACATGCAATACCAAAAATATGGCGGAAAGTATGGAACGTAACGGAATGTCTCAATACTGGGTTGCCAAGTTTTCTCTGTCTACCCTGCCATTTACGGGACATAGCGTGAAGCTGAAAAAAATCAAAGGCAAAGCGTTTCCTATTTGTTAGAAAATTATTTTTCTAAGCTATCATGAAAAATTAAGATATAAGAAACTTTGTAACAGATTATTTTTTCACATTAATAATATGAGCTTAATAAAAACCACCGTTATATAAGTGTGTGCTGTGATTAAATAAATATTTTATTATTCTTCTTAAATTATATGTCATATATATGATATTTGTAGAGTAAATTAAATAAATTAATATTTTTAAGCAAAATATTTAATACGTAAATATTTCTTTACTTACATTTTTTGTACGATTTTTAATTATAAAATTAATATTAGAATTGAATATTTACATAATAAAATGTGTGTTATATATTATTTTAATTTAATTAAATAAAAAATATAAGATTATATTTAATACATAATATAATTTAATAAAAAATATTATATTATATTTAATAAAAATATAATTTATTCAATAAAAAATATTACATATTTTACAAAATAATATATTTTTTATTAAATGAAACAAAAAATTATAATAATTATTAAATGTATAAAAAAGAAATATAATCTCTACGATAATTTTAAATTATTTGAAAAGTAAAACGTAAACCGCATATTTATAATATTGTGGCATATAAGTACTATACCTACTACCTACTATATACATATATTTGAAAAAAAAAAACCAATGACGAAACCACAATTATCCCTCTTAAAAGGTACTTACTTACCTAACTTTTGTTTTCAAAATATAATTTAAAATTATATTTCATAATTAGATATTTCTAATACACTTCCAAAAAAACTTATACTTCTAACAATTAAAACTTATAAATCAAAAGAAATTAATTACCTTTTTCTCTTTAAATTTGTATCACGTCACTTTCACAAGCACAAAACTAAAGTAGCATCGAACCCACTACACATTCACATTCACTTATATACAATTAATAATATTATATTTTATCGTAATTCTTCGTAAATATTCATGGGATGTCAACACGTCCTTTCACATCTAACGCTTAAACACTACTGGGTAGGGTGCGCGCGAACGAAAGAGATAGACTAAGGGTGAACTGAGATCCATATAGCTTATAAACTGAAATAAGGAAGCATGTATTAATTTGTGGATACTTGCATCTAATTAGGGTCATTTTTAGGCAAAGAGTACTAAACACGGTGCTTAACGCCTCTTTGATAATGAAAACAAAGTCCAAATGAACTGAATTATTAAATAATTGTAATATCGTGGGAACGAAAGTGGAACAGAGTGTCTCAACACTAGGTTCCGGGTTCCCTACCCTGCCTTGTGCGGGATACAGCGTGAAGCTAAAAAAAAGTTATAATATCAATAATGAATTTTACGTAATTTAGTATAGACGTTTAAAAATTTTGTAGTCATTATTACACATACGCTATTGGGTCAGTGTCTCGCTGTCTCATTGTATGTATGCTCGCGGATTCAATCCACTCGTAGGGTAATTATTACATGTTCTTTTTCTTTATGTTCTTTCGTAGGGTAATTATTACATGTTCTTTTCCGTTCTGGGATGACAAGCGGGACTATGAATTTTGACAATCAACTCGTAGTCTCGTAGAGCGGTCACTTTGACATTTTTATATATTAATAGCTTAATAGAGAAGGTCTGCCGTGGAGCAGAGGCCAATACACATGTGAGCACGACGAATATAGGTTCAATTCCCACTTGAGAAATTGAAATATTAAAAATTTTACTTTTTTTTTTTATACTCTCTCGTAACAAGGTGAAGCGCGGCGTTGAATTCGACCACTCAACAAGCAATGCCTCAAATTCGGCGAAAAGTGGAGAAGAAAACTTGAACATTACACTAGGTTCCCAAGTTCCCTCTGCCTTGCCATGTGTCGTATACTAATCCCTTCAAGGCATTTAAAATAAGATATAATTTAACATCGCTTTTTAAAGTAAAAAATACTTTGGCTTAAAAAAACCGTAAATAAATAAATAAATTCATGAGAAGCGCCGAATACACATATAGCGGAAAGGTACACTTTATAAGTAGATAATCTAGGATAATCTCTTACTTAAATTTTTTGTCAAATAATTTACCACCATTTCATTTCACAAAAGTTACTGCTGCAGACCTGAGAAGAACCGGAAAAATATAGTATTATTTATGTTCATTAGTTTAACCGCGTAAGTATCAGAGCGCTCAGACCGACCTCAATAAGTGCAGGTTCGAGCCCCATTCCGACCGTTTTCTTATAAATTTTCTAAACTATATTTTTGTTTTTAGCGTAAAACACTTTAAAAATGTTAAAAATACTCATTCAAAAATATATATTTGTTTAGTAAACCAAAAGTTTAAATATGTAGCCGCGAAATTGTTTATGGCTTTATTTAAAACACGAACTGAAAACTTTTATTGAAATAAATTCCGGAGTTCATATAAAAAAAATAGCTAAAATATTTTTATATTTTAAAGAGTTTATATGATTAAATTATAGGATATGGAGGCCGTCGTGGCCCAGAGGCACAAGGGAGCAACGAGCACGGTAAACGGGTCGGTTGTGGGTTCGATGCCTATTTTCTGAAACGAAATATTATACTCACTCACTCACTGAGCTTCAAGCTGCTTCCCGCTGTTTATTTCCTTGCGTATATTTATTATATTATTTTCTGATTAGCTTCACGCTGTACCCCGCACACGGGCACAGGGTAGGCTGAGGGAACTTGGGAACCTAGTGTCAAGACATTCCGGTCAACTTCCGTTTCCCACTTTACGCCAAATTTGAGGCATTGCGTGTTGTGTGGCGGAACTCAACGTAGCGTTTTGCCTTGTGCCAGAGCGAAGAAAGTGAAAACACTAAATATTTAAATTGAAAATATTAAATATTTCATTTCCTCGAGTGGGGATCGAACCCACAACTTATCGGTTTCTTTGCAACCTTACATTATTTTACATTCTATCTTTTACTGAAGCTCAAACTAGAAATGTGGAGAACATTTCAAAAATATTATCACAAAATGGACCAACTTTCTAGTTTCATACGTACATGTTAGGTATACAAAGCCGTAAACATAGTTGAGTTAAAACAACTTTGAAAAGTGTGAATTTATCTGAGTATATGATAGATACAGTCACAAGTCCGGACGTGATGCAGGGACACAAGCATATAAAGGGTTATAGGTTCAATCCCTACTCGAGTAAACCAAATATTTATTTCTATCATCTTTTTCGCTTTGGTGAAAAGGCAGAGCGCGGCGTTGGGTTGCGCCATAATACTTGCCACTGCAATAGCTCAAATTCAGCAGAAGTTAGGGAATAGCACGGATTGGCTTAACACTACATTTCCTCTGCCTACCCTGCTATGTGTGGTACATAGCAGGGTAGGTCAAAAATATTTAAAATATGTAGATATATGAACGTTTTATTTTAGCTTAACGCTGTCACGAAAAGCAGAGTAGGCAGAGGAAAGATAAAGATAAAACATACCGTTCGCACTCTATGGTCAATTTTCGAGACATTGCATGGTGTAACTCACCGCCGTGCTTTGTTTTGTTACCAGAGCGAGGAATGAAAATAAATCATACCTTAAAATCAGAATCAAATCCACAATCATCGCTTTAGCCATTGTTTTAAATCAAAAGATTAAAATATTTTTTTATTTGTCAATGAAATAATCAGAATTTTCAGACTTTCAGACACAAATAGAAAATATCTGTCATGTGCCTGTCGGCTCGCTAACCGATGGCTCCGTACCAATTTCATGAGTTATAAAAGTTTGGCCTGCTTACATAAATTTTATATGAAATGAACTACCAATATTAATTTGTGATAGTTTTTTTATAAGGATATATAATCAAGTAAGGATATTATATTATAACCAAGTAAGATTTGATTGTACTGTAAAAGATTGTACTGTAAATTATCAAGATATTCTTTACTAGTTTATAGCTGCAGCTTTACCCCGAAGGCCTTTTTCCATAAACGATTTTTTATTTTTTTAATTTTTCAACCAAAAAGTAAATTTTATACACGACAAAACCCGTTGTTGGATTCCGCCTCTCATTACGAAATGCCTCCAGAACGAAAATGGAGCACGGAAGAATCTTAATACTATGTTTCAGGTTCCCTCCGCCTTCCCTGCAATAAAATATACATGTAATAAAATAAACTAATAACTATTTCAATATAATGCCTCAAGCTTTTCTAAAAGCTTAGGAAATACCTATATTAATATTAAAAGCTATTCAACTGTTAAATTAACTAAAGATGCCATCCGATTTCCCTATAATTAATTCAGCTTTACAAAGCTCCTATATATTAACTTGAAACGCAGTGAATAGAGCTGACGTTTGTTGAGATTTCTCTTTATTAATATCCAAGTGATTGCGTTTAAATATTATTATAGTTTGCTGTATTTTGTGTACATATTGCAGAGTAAGCGGAGAGAGAGTGATATGACATTTTCTTTTTTTTAGACTCATAGTGTATCCCCTAAGCAGTAAAGAGAACCTCGAGGGAACCTCTTTGTTTCTCTTTTCCGACCAGTTATCGAGACATTGCGTCTTGAATGACGGGTCCGTAACTGTCAGGTTTCAAAGACGCAATGTTGGTCTTAACAATTTGACTCTGCTGACCAATAAAAGAATAATATGATTGTTAAAAAGAGACTGTCCTAACGCAGAGGTACTAGTGTACGACTGTAAACCTGACAGGTTGTAGGTTCGATCCTCACTCGAGCAAATGAAATATTTAATATTCTTAATTAATTTGCTGTGTTAATAAGGCGAAGTACTGTGTTTACTCAAAATAGGTCAAAAGTGGAGCACAGATTAGAGAGTGTTATAATACATAGGTTCCCAAGTTCCCCTGGAGACCCCGCCATGTATATAATACAATAAAAAAAAGTGTATAATTAAGAAAATATAAACTAGAAGCATTATTTAATAAACATGGAATTGAGTATTAAAAGGACGACTGCTACAACACTGGGCAGTAAAGCAAGTGTCAAATCGCTTAAGGCTGTATAAAATGTACTATAGCCCAGATTTTTACGATGTGACAGACATTCACTTTGGTAGAGTGCTCGGCAGTGTCCTTAATGCCGCATTAGCATATCTACTATTAAGCAGATATGCTTTACTGCATGTCTCTTGGAAGGATAATATATTCATTTAATGCAATGAGATTTGAGAGTAACTAGTGTGGAAAAGTTGTAGTAGCGTGTGTGTTTGAGGCCTGTCGTGGCGCAGCGGCACAAGCGTGTGACTGTAGCCGACAGGTTCTGGGTTCGATCCCCGGTTGAGGAAATGAAATATTTAATATTTTCAATTTAAATACTAATTATTTAATTTCTTCTCTCTGGTAATAAGGTAAGCGCGGCGTTGAGTTCCGCCACTCAACACGCAATGCCTCAAATTCGGCGGAAAGTGGGGAACGAAAGTGGAACGGAGTGTCTTAACACTAGGTTCCCGGGTTCCCTCTGCCTACCCTGCTTCGTGCAGGATACAGCGTGAAGCTAAGAAAGAAAGAAAGAAATAGTGTAGAAAATGTCATTGTGGTGCAGTGGTAAGCGTTTGACTGTAAATGTGATGATAGTAACTTCGGCACCACTCGGGGGTAGATATTATTTAAATAAAATTTATATCACCGCTCTTATAAACGACAAAGGGCAACGTTATATACGGTTTTTTTATTATTATTTGCTTGAAGAAATGTGCCTAAAAGTTCTTCATGATAGATAGAATAGAATGTACGAACGAAGCGAAATAATTAATATATAACAGTTTAAATGTAACTCTAATATAGGAACCAATAACTATAACAATATCGATATATACGAGTATATTTTGATTTACTCATTTATATTATTACTTCTTTGTTTCACATTGTTCGCCAAGTTCCTTTCAAATGTGATAAGAATCTATTACTTTAGTTTTGTTTTTCTGTTTCACTCTTACTACTGAATTGGGATACTTGAGAACAAAGTTTGCTCAGGACTTGGTTACTTTCAATTTGAAATAAGCTTTGCGTACACATTTATACAGAAGTAACTTCTGATTGTACCTTAGTCTTCATGACCTTCGATGGAGTGTATATATTAATACGTGAAACAAAAATTTTCTTCCCCTTTTTACGAAAATTGTGGGGTTGCAGGAGCATAAAATAGCGCAGTTATATTTTATATAGAGAAGAAGTATAGACTGCTAATATGTTTCAAAATAATACATAAGAATACATTAATTAATTAAAAAAGTATAGCACTATCTAGTAACTGATTGAAAACTAAATTTCAGATAAATAAATAAAAATGTTGCAGCAATTTTGTCTAACTATATATAAATTTTAAATTGACATACCAAAATTTTAAATAAAACAAACACCAATGTTAAGGGAATTCAAGTCAGACGTCATTTTGTATCCATCAAGGATACAACGTTTGACATGAATTCGTCTTGTAGTAACTATAAAAATATATACAAATATTTTCTTGCAAAGGAGCATTGTTAGTTTACAACCTAAAGTTTCACAAGCCTGTAATATTTACAGGCTTTGAGCGGAGAGCGAAATGGCATGACACTGCCATATATGTGGTAGTGTCATGACATTTTGCTCTCCGCCCAAAGTCGAGAAATTGCTTCGAAAAATTAGTCTTACCAATGATTACTTCTACTGTAAATAATAAACTCATCATCAGTCTGTTCTCGTCTCTCTACATTGGCTTCTCCTATAACAATTGCGTCATGCATATGTATATGTAAACCTACATATAAAATAATATGGTTACATACATACATATATAGCTTCACGCTATGTACCTAGCAGGGTAGGCAGACAAAATGGAGCGCCAAACGCTACGGTCTCTGCATACCTCTTTCGCCTCGTCCACTGTCAAATGGTTAAAAATATACGTTTCGTTCCCTACCTTCCGTCCAATTGGAGACAAAGTGTTATTACCAATTATAAGTGGAGCGACAGAATAAAATGCACAACCTGCCGTTTACAAATGCACACTAGTGCCTCTGCACTATACATAGACTTCTCATTTTATTTTAATAACTATAGAAATTGTTACTATACTAAAGTGGGAAACAGGAGTGCAATGGAATGTCTTAACACTAGGTTCCTAAGTTCCCTGTGCCTACCCTGCCATGTGCGGGATACAGCGTGAAGGTGAGTAACACTATACTAAAGTATTGTTATTATTTATAACCAAGAATTTCAATATAAAAAAATAATAATGATATATGGGGGCATATTGTACCCAATACCTCCATATTATAAAATTTGTACAAATCATGACATTTCCAGTTATAAATATATATTTTTAATTTCCAGTTATAAATATTAATTTCCAGTTATTAATATAAAAAGAAATATTTTTTTTTCAATAACATAAAACTACAAGCACAACCGTACTTGATTACAGCCACATGAGTACAGTAATAGGATTGATTTAAAATTCTAACCGTGACATGTCATTATTGAATGTTATATTACGTTATAGATCGTTGTCATTGGTAATAATAGAAGATACTTGTATGTATTTTTACGCTTAATCAGAAAGAATTTAGTGTTAAAATAGTCTGTTCTCCGCTTTTTATTTGATTGTTATATTAGGTTATTTTCGTATTAGAGCGGGTAAATGTAAATAATTCATTACCCCTAATGGCAATCGAACCTGCGATGATTGCAACACGATTTTCTGCTTTAATTTTTATGTATCCCACACATGGCAAAATAGGCAAAGAGAACTTGTGAACCTAGTGTTAACACATTTTGTTCCGTTGCCCACTTTCTGCCGAATTTGAGGCCTTGCGAGTTGAATGATGAAATTTAAAGTTATGTCAAGCTTTACCTTGTTACCGGATCCAAAAAATGAAATCCTTAAATATTGTATTTAAAAATATTATTTCATTTCGAGCGATGATCAAACCTCGCCCCGATAGGCCTCATTTAAAATTAATAATCATTATTGACAATATTTACAAGAAAACGGCAGTAATTAAGAAATAGAATATAATAGAATATACATTATATGGTTAGCATCAAGTTATATTATGAGTGACGTCCCCGACAGAATCATTTTATAAGAAATAGTTTCCAATTAAGTAACAAAACTAATTGTGTATCAAATAACAAAGTCGGTGTTGGTTTCCTTGATTTTGGGAAGTTTAGTATTGGACTGTCTTTCTAATTTTTTGGTCTATATCATATTTCAAAGATGAAATAAAGAAGTTTTTTTGATGTTTATGGTTATTTGAGACTTTTTTAACCGACCGCGCGATACTGAATAGGTTAATGTGTTAGTCAGTCTGTTTGTATGTATGTGGATTTCTATGTAAATATTTATAAAGAGAAAGTAACAACTTAGCAGCTATCGTATTCAGGTCGTCATTTTCTTAACGAATATAATTGACAGTTTATTGAGAAGGCAGGAAGAATTTAGGTTTCATTAATTCAGCTCTGTAGCTTCCGTTAAATTTCAGGTGTTGTGATTGGATACTGATTTTAATTAATATTATGTTCACTTTTATTTCCTACTTTCCACCGAATTGCGGAGACATTGTGTGTTGAGGGGCGTAACTCAACGCCGCACACTGTTACCAGAGCGAGGAAATGGAAATATCATTTTATTTCCTGGAGTGGAGATCCAATCCGGAAATTGTTGTGTAACTAACCAAGGCCTTTATTTGTTGAAACAATGAAATAAAAATATTAATTTATAATTAGTCTTTATGAACAAAGGTGCATTTTATAGTCCACATAAGTAATTACTACTCACTTTCACAGCATTTAAGTACAAATTAACGCTCACACATTTTATGTAAAGATGTTTGTATAAAACTTAAAATGAAACGTAAACATTATTGTTGACGGTAGTCGGAAACGCTAATTAGTGACTATATTATGCGCTACAATGTTGTTTTAACGTTAATTGTATCCATGGGCTATTGAAAACTGCAGATGGAATTGTGAAGTTAGGTGTAGATTCAAATCTGAAATTGATTTTTTATATATGTGTACAAATCAAAGTAATTTAGAGAATATGTTTACTATTTTTAAGGTGTTATTCCACACTTAGGAAAGAAAAATACTAAATTTAAAAACGTATGAAGTTTGAACGAAGCAGGATTTGAACCTGCGCGTCTTGGAAATCGTCCAAGAGCTCCGAATAAATAAAAATATGTATAAGTTTATTCTTAATTGGACAGAGCGCTTATAACTAAGAATACGTATAAGGATTTTGATGTAGCTTGGTGAGAACGAATGGCTTAGTTGGTCAGAGCGCTTGGACGATTTCTAAGAGGCGCAGGTTCAAATTCTGCGTCGTTCAAAATTATAGCACATAAAAGAAATTATAGCTCATTTTATTCAAAAATAATGCACACACCCGTAAATTTAACTTTGTAGGCGTTTATAGGTTGTACTTCTTGTTGACTTACAATCATGAAATTAATACAGAACGGTCAGTAAGCTAGTTTGATTTTTTTTAATTTAATAGATTTTCAAACTTGAGTGATAATGTATGAACTCAAAGCCAAGACAACGTTTTTTTTTCAGTCAATGCTGTATGCTGCTCGTAGAGTAGGTAAAGAGAACTAACTGGATACCTAGTGTTATGACACTTTGTTTCCATCAACATTATTTCTTTCCCTACTTTACGCTGAGTTCTGAGAAGCATGTATATTGAGTGGTAAAACTCAACGCCACGCTTTGCCTCTTTGCCAAACCGTGGAAATGAATTGAACTTGTAATTCGATCCAGGACCAAGACTGGTCTCTACTACTGAATAGATATTACTTTTTTCTCTACTAAAATTTTATTTTTTATAAATTTAAAAAATAAATTTAGATAGAGAGCCAACCATCGCTCAACGCATAATTCAGACGAAAAACGAAAATGGATTACTGACACCAAAATGCATCAAATGACAGACAGAAGTAAAATACGACACTTGTTTCATGAAAAATAAAAATATGTAATAAAAATATACGTAACAGTAATAAATTTCATTTCAGCATCCAACAATACAAACATACCAGTAACACTATTTGCAAGAGATTAAAAGTTAAATTAAACATTGCATACCTTTGTTCTAGTTAAATACGTTGTACGCTAATTAACACTGCTTGTAAGCATGTTTTAAATTTTAAAGCTCTACATACGAGATGTACAAAATAATACGAAATAATCTCCATATGAATAAAGGGTTTTTTTTTTTACATTAAATTGGATAAGTAAGCCAGTGTTGAATCACTCCGCTCTTTACTGTACGCATAGTTTTAGAGGATGGAACCCTGAAGAAAGTCAACTTAATTATATTAAAAGTTTTGTTTTTCGCTCGCGTAACTTTTATAAATAGTTTAACGCTGTATCTCACATTCGCAAAGTAGGCAGAAGTGTCTACATATCTCATTTTCCACCCGATTGTTGAGACATTATACGCGTTAGCGTTGCGTAACACGACGCTGCGCTTTGTCTTGTTACCAGAGCCAACAAATATCAAATAATTTGTTCCTCTGAACCCACAACCGTTGCATCTGCGAGAAAGTGGCACTGCGCTACGACGATTTAAAACTAAGAATCATATTCAAAGCGGTAAATCATGAACAATGCAAATGTTCAAATTATTGGAATGTTAAAAAGTGTATAAAAAATGTCAGTTTGCGTTTAATTAGTTATTATACTGAGAAAAAACGCTGAAACATCGAACATTGAAAACCAATAGCGTTGATCACTTCATTTATTTCGTTTTTTATCCGTTTTTATCGTGTTTGCTGTTGAGTGGCGTAACTCAACGCTGCGATTTGTATTGTTACCAGAGCGATACCTGTCACAAACATGACAAGTTGTAGGTTAGACTCCAACTCACGAAAATGAAATATTAAGTATTTTCATTTTTATTTCCTCTTGCAAGAGAAAGCTTTCAAAGTTATGATTATTTTTGTCGAATTTTCTCGATCCGGTAGATAATTCGCAATTTTGAGTTCCGAATCATGCCAAGTTATGTGAGGTGTGTAGTTAGGCAGAAAGTGGTAAACGTCTTAGCCCTAAGTTGCAGTATAGAATGATACTCTATATATAATATATGTATAAACAAATATACATACGTTTTTATTATAACTTAGCCTTAAAACAATCAGTCATTTAAAGCTTTGGAAATATCAAACATATAGTTTTTATACAATTCAATTACAAAATAGATTCTTTTTGCAACAAATCAAGCGTAAATTTAATTTAACCGATTAAGAACAAAAGAACGGACGCTGTGAAAATTCCTTATAAGGGATACCTCTGGCAAGTTAATTGCATAACTTTATTGAATTAGACGTGATATAAGGTTTTTGTATTAATTATAATTTGGACAAAAGGTGATCATTATATATACACAAGAAAATATATATAATATATATAGTATCTATGCCTATAGTGGCGCAGGGGAACATTTGTGAAAATGTCATTTAGTAAAATTAAATATTTAATACTTTAATTTTCTGGATAGAGCCTCGCTAACAGAGTAATGAGTAAAGAAGTGGAGAACGGCTTAGTGAGAGGGAAGTGCCTTAACACTGGGTTTCCAAGTACCCTCTGCGATGTGCGGGATATAGGTAAAAGAATCTCTTTTCTTCTAAATATTTTTGATTACAATTCTAAATATTTTAATTAATTATTAAAATTATTAATATATACCACGTAATTTCTAAAGACATCGTACTAATAAAAATAGAGTTTACAGTAAAACGCTTTCCCACTGCCCCAAAGTGGCTTCAAAATAAATCGTGCTACGCAGACTCGTATATTATTTTTTATCTAAGCTCAATGATATTTCAATCTATTTCTAGTGATATTCAATTTTATTCTAAAACAATAACTAAACATTAAGTATCTTAAACTGGCCATTAAAATATACTCGTCACTTAACGACTGCTATTGGTTTTAGATATTAAAGTTTGTCGTCCATGCTGTTTCATACTTTAAATTATTTTTACGTTAGAACTATTTCCAAACTCTAAACATTTTTGTTTATTTTTTCTCGCTACATTTGGCAGGGTAGGCAGCAACTAGATACAAGAGCGAAGAAATGAAAAAAATAAATAATTTAATTAAAAACATTTAATATTTTATTTCCTCGAGTGGGGATCGAACACACGACCTGTTGAGTTTACAGTCACACGTATGTGCCCCTGCGCCACGACAGGCCTCAAGATTCTTTGTTTATTTTCTTTATAATATTGTAGTCAATAAGCACATATCATAAATGTTTGTAGTAATTCGACAATTTTGCTTTTGGATTCCCTGATCATTTATTGGTGCGTAGATTATCTCTTGTGTTTTATAAAATAACATATGATTGGCACAGTTTTTTTTTTTTATTTCATTTTTCTGAAGACACTCATGATTCAATCAAATATCTTTGGGTTCTCCAGCTACGTGACATTGCTGAATTAAAGTGTTGTATTGAAATGTTCGTAAATATGCAAGTTTCTTTATGAAGAAAAGCTGTTTTAATAATAATTAAGAAAACGCGTTCAAATGTTGCTAAAATCAAATTATTACAATATTTCTTAAAAAATATATTAGTTTACATATATTTACATATAACTAATACTTACTGTAGTACTTTTTTAGCATACCATAGTATACATCAAATATTCAGTGGATAACACTCTTAAGTGAAGCTAAACCAATTTTATGGTGTCTTTTTCGCGGCCGAAGAAATAAAAAGATAGGTAACGGTTCAACGACGCTGTTACTTTTAACAACGTTAAGGCGTTATTCCCATAGAGCATTTAATGTGCTTATATAATTCAATTGACTTTCTTGGCTTATTGACAGATAAAAAAATAAATTATATTATTATAATCGACAAATTTAAATTTTCGATAAATTGTATGTTTTTTTCCAAACAGCGTATTCGTTAGGCAGTGACACTTCTGTTCTGTTCACCAAGACAGGTATAATATCTTAGATAAGCATTCTTATTACGATTTTTATAAGCTTAAATCTTATACATTTTTTTAATCTCTAATTACTCTTTCTCTTAAATATTACATATTTCATTTCCTCGAGTGGGGTCGAACCCGCAATCTGTACACGTACGTGCTGCTGCGCCACGACAGGCTTCAAACACAATTATTAGTATCAAACACAATGTAAAATACTTATTTCGACACAAATTTAGTTAACGCATTATGCAACACACAGCCTAAGCTGGCCCCTCTGCGGCTAGTTCTCAAAAACATTGTCCCCTAGCCATAAATAACTTGTAATCTCGGATATCGTAGGGATGCTGCGGCTGAGATAAGATACAGATTACACCAGATATATATTAAGCGTCTTAGCGGTATTAATGAATCGTCCATGAAAATAGAAAGTAGAAGATATATGTATGTATATACGTTGAATAGAATCATAATTATTTTTGGCAATATTTAATTAATTTAATATGGTGAGCAAAGGGAAACTAGTGCTTAGCTTTCTCCACACATTGGGCAGACATTATATTCTAAGTGACTGAGCTCAACGCCGTACGTTATCTGAGTACCCGAGTAAGGATATATAAATTGTAAATTATCGCGTTTACAGTTGACGATAAACAGTCAATAGTCAAAAGAAATAAAATTAAATTTGGACATATAAATGCGTAGAATAGTTTGAATAATAGTTAAATAAAGAAATCCTTTAATATGAGGCCTGTCGTGGCGCAGCGGCACAAGAGTGTGACTGTAACCGACAGGTTCTGGGTTCGATTCCCAGTCGAGGAAATGAAATATTTAATATTTTCAATTTGAATATTTAATGTTTCATTTCTTCGCTCTGGTAATAAGGCAAAGCGCGGGCTGAGTTCCGCCACTCAACACGCAATGCCTCAAATTCGGCGGAAAGTGGGGAACGGAAGTGAAACGGAGTGTCATAACACTAGGTTTGACTTCCTTTCCCTCTGCCTACCCCGCCTAGTGCGGGATACAGCGTGAAGCTTTAATATAGATTTAAAGTATCATAGTTTTATATATTCAGATTCAGTTTCGATAAAAGATTGTCTATTTATTTACATATACATACGAATTAAAGAGTATAATAATCCCCGACGTTTTGAACACTTTAAAAGTGTTCAAAACGTCGGGTTTCCCAAAAATGTTAACCAATATACGCGATTAATCCGGTTAAAAGCGTTTTATTTCTAATGTGTAACAATCGCGAAAATCAAAGACATTATTATCTGTTAGATAGTTAAATATTTATTACCAGACTAAATTATTAATCTATTGACATATGTATAAAAGAAAAATTATAGATTATAAAAAATATTATATATTTTCTTATTCCACAGATTAATATATATACATTGCGTATATTGAACAAAAAATAATTGAACACGAGGAAAGTCGCGTTAAATAATATGTTCTACCATCTTCCTACTTCAACATAAAATAGAACAAAACTCTCATTGCCTTCACAAAACGCGAACAATTCAGCTATGAAATCAATCGAGCTGTACATCACGCAAAAATGGATAGAAATTTAATATCAGCAATGCCAATTCCACTTACTGCCTTTGTTTGTATATCGTGTGAATGATTTTAGAATTTTTTTAGAGAAGAACCACGAGTGTAGCGTGGGTTGGGTTTAGAAATTAAGGATTAAATTTCTGTAGCTTTTCAGCTAAATTATATAAATATCGATAAATATTTCATAGGATATTGTTTATGAATTATACTGTTTCATTTGACTGTAAACGTGACGGTTCTGGATTTGATCCTTAATCTTATTTGAGAAATGAACTATTCTCATGAGGCTTGTCATGGTGATCCCCACTCGACGAAATGAAATATTTAATATTTTCAAATTAAATATTTAATGTTTTCATTTCTTCGATTTGGTTACAAGGCAAAGCGCAGCGTTGAGTTCCGCCACACAACACGGCGGAAAGTCGGGAACGGAAGTATAACGGAGTGTCTTAACACTAGGTTTCCAAGTTCCCTCTGCCTACCCTGCCATGTGCGTGATACAGTGTGAAGCTGAGAGAGACAGAAATTATTTTTATTTCACCGCTCTTGTAAAAAGACAAAGGCGTTGAGTTCTGCTTTGCTGAGTTTTGATTGAATATTGGACGATTAATGGAGAAAAATCTTGAAACCTCTAGCGTATCTACTTAGTCATCATAGGGATATAGTATATTGTACTATATAGTAAATTTATTCATTTTAATCTTTACGAACAATTATTAAAGGCTAAAAATATTATGGTTATAAATATTGAACATATTTCTTAAGATCTTTTTTCAAATTCTGACAAATAATAAATATATAAACACATTTACATTGTAAACTATTAATACAAAGAGAATGCAGAATACATATATAATATTCGGTTATACAAGGAAGCCATAGTACCTACCTACTTATATTAAGTTGAGCTGATGTTTATTAAAATTTTTTTTTAACTTCACTCTATATCCTGCATATTAAAGGGTACGCAGAGGAACTTGGGAACCTAAGCGAAGTAATAAAAATAATAAATATTTATTTTCTTCGATTGGGGATCGAGCTCACAATATACTTCAAATTCACACACTTGTGCCCGTACACGATAGGCCTCAAATTAGTTTGTGAAGTTCTTTTAGACATATTCTTAGATATATAAACTATAGCAATATAACTAATACAAATACAAAAACAAAATATCAAGATTGAGCATATAATTTCTCAAGGACATAGCAAACATAGCTGCCAATTCTATATCTAAATCAGAGGCTGTGTGAAATTTGATTATTTCCAATAACATATGTACGTGGCAGGAAAGTTTATTCTTCCTCTCTTACAATCATATTTATTTTCCTTGTAGCTGCACGATTGTGCACACCGGTATATACACTCTGTTATCCAATTTCTATTAAATTTTCAAGATATTATACAAAACATTTGTGACGTAACTCAACGCCACACTTAGTCTGAAAAATAATCGAGCTCTTGTTTATTACCATCAGCCAGATCACAATCTTCCCGCTGAACCACAACGGCCTCGGCCCGTTTTCCTTGTACGAAATAATATATATTTTATTTGTGAATACGTTTGATGTTATGTTTGTATTTACTTTTTTATCTTCACTAGTTTCTTTTTAACGTATTTGGAAAGTAAAGGGAAGTTATTATCTGAATTCTTCACTTTTCGTCTAAATTAGTATAGTACTTTGATCAATTTATATTGAGTTTCCGGAAACATTGAAATTTGAGAACACAGGGCCGTTTTAACTCGGGTATCTAAAATATTTTTATTTCATTTTTAAGTTTTTGTTGAGAAAGGAGTCGGCGTGATAAATTCAATCATTTATCAAGTGGAAATCGAATCCTGAGCTGACGCTGTCCATGCCTCACTATCACTACAATTAAAGTATATTTAAAAAAAATAGATTTTTTTTATCAAAAAAATATAGTATAATAAATACACATAAGACGGAACTTTGTCCTAAATTGCCAACGATTTTGTACTTCCGTTAGCAATAAATAACAATTTGCGCAATTCCGTCTCGCAACACAGACAAAATTATTTATAACATTATTGTTTACAACATCCACTCTAATTGAAATGTGACGTCTACCAACATTATTGTATAAAAAAGTAAATATTAATAAACACATAAACAAATATTACAAAATATAGCGTTAAGTACCGCTATGAAAAGTCTTATAATTATGGAAAGAAAAGAGAGTTATGTAACAAAAAAGGATCAAATTTTCTCAAACATTCTACCAACTACACTATGCCCATAAAACCTATTCTTTTACAAGTGAAATTTATTGCTTGTGAACACTTGAATTCAATTATCGGATCTGACCATCGACTCGGATATAAAAAGTTAGCTAGTACAATGAAAACTTGGAAGTACTTGCAAAAATAAAATATTTTGCCTTTCTTTAGTTTCCATGTCATCAGAGATAGTTAAATTCATGAAATCACGCTTCTTTACGCACTACGAGATAGGCGAACACCTTTAGTCAAGATCTACTTAGCTACACGCTGTATCCCTAGCAGGATAGTCTGAGAGAACGGAGCGCCAACCGTTACGATCTCGGCATATTTTTATCACCTCGTCCACTGTCATCAACCTCTTCATACATGCGTATCCGGGGGTCCTGGTTGACCTTCCTTTAGTATCGTAGATATTGTGTTTTCTAATGCCCCCTCTTTCTCTTAGCACTTTCTAATACCCGTGTGAGACATTAACTTTTAGGTTCCACAACTAATCTTGTGCCAAAAATAATGTAAATATAATCTTTTTACACTAGGAAAACGTTTTTTATTATAAATTTCCCCTTAGACATCAAAGCCGCTTCAATCGTAAAAGTCGATCATCAAAGACAACTAATATTATTATCTACACTTATAATAAATTTGTTGATTGATCACTGTCTGTACATGGAAGATATATTAAAAAACGTTTATTAATGAAATAGAGACTAAATTAGTGATTTTTTCTCGTCTGTTGGTCTGTGCGCTTGTACTTGCTAATCTCAGAAACAGCTAAGCAGATTTTAATGCAGTTTTCACTATTAAATTTTGGCAACCTTGAAAGGTTGAGTGTGGTGTTTATTTAATTTTAATCAGTGAATAAATGTAAAAGTTACGTCAAGTTTTTTAAGTATAGATATTGCCTTAAAGGTGATAATGTTATTACAAGAACAAGAAAGTAATTGAGTGACTGTTATTCCAAGATAACCTTATGTATTTAACTACATATAGGTACTTACACGGTAACAACTACAAACAAACCTTTTAAAAAATAGTTTATCTTTCTGTCTTTCTGTCTCTCCGGATTATTCTCTGAAACAGCTGATTCTATTTTTATAACACTCATTCAGTAAAAGAAAGACAAAGTGATTAGATATATGCGACTTATTCCGGAACGCAAATAGGCATTTTCGTGGAAAAAAACCACGTCGTATACAAGCGTACGTGGCGCATATTTAGGTAGTTATTATACTAAACATTACAAAAGAACAATTATTGAAAGTAAAATTAAATTAAATATCATTTAATTTATAAAGAAGTATAGCCAACAATGTTATAGTAGTGATTAAACATATTATTTAAATACATATAAAAATGATAAATATTCGTATAGTTGAAGCGGGTGAAGCAGCGAGGAGGCCGCTAGTTAATAATATAATGTTATGACACAGTTATCTATATAACGTTTAAAATTCATTATTTTCATAGACAACAATTGCATTTTGATCCTATCAGAGCCAATAGATTATCTGGTATCAGGTGTTAATAATAACATTATAATGGCTACCAATTTGCAAAAGCCAATTTGTGAAACATATTTACTAAACAAATGATACAAGCAAATTAAAAATTACCATCTAAATTTATGTATCGGTATTTATTTCAGCTTCACGGTATATCCGACACATAGCTGGGTAGGACAGAGTTTGTATGTACGTCAGTTTGTGTGTACGTTTGTACGCGCTAATCTCAGAAACAGTTTCAAAGATATAGATGCAGTTTTCGTTAAGTTCTTACAATACCAAGTTATTACAACATTTTACAATGACTTTAAGTTGTCAATGTGTACATATTATTGTTAGTAATAATTTTATAACAACGATTTATAAGAAAGTAATTGAAATCAGGGCGATTATGTAATAGTGTAATTAAGGCGGGCGAAAACGCTGGTTTGTTTTTAAATACGTTAGAGTGAGTTCGATTCTCCAATATTCTCACTTTGAGTTATACTTAAAAGGTTTTTCATTTTCTGAAAAACGCTATCTTAACACGCCATCTTAATACGCTATCTTAACACGCCATCTTAATACGTCATAGCAAGATAGAGGAGACTCTATCTTGACGTTAAAAAAAACGAAGCAAAAAAAAATTTTTTTCCTTTTAAATATTTAGTCCTTTAACTTCTTCGCTCTGGCAACAGGGTATAAGCGCTGCGTTGAGTTCCACCATGCAATGTCTCAAATTTGGCAGAACGTGGATAGTGAAACGGAGTGTCTTAACACTGGGTTCCCAAACTCCCTCTACCTTTTTTTTTATGAATAAGACAAGGCAAACGAGCGTACGGGTTACCTAACGGTAAGTGATTACCGCCGCCCACTGCCCCGTATACCTCTCCCACACGTACTTTAGTCGCCTCTTACGACACCATCAGTACTAGGGTGATCCTATTCTAAGCCGGGATCACACGCCCTACCTTGTCGTGTGCGGTATACAGCGTGAAGCTAAGTGGTTGAGAGAATACTATATTTTAAATTATTTACATTTTGACCTTTCTAATAAAGGTATCTTCATATATAGCTTTTAAATATTCGAACGTACTGAACGGATTTATAATGGATTTGTACCCACCCGTCTCCCACGTATCTATCATCCCAGCCCAAACCCAGCTTTACATTTTGAATTTTAATATCTTATCACTAAATTTATACAGGTTTACTTACAACAAAGCACATTTATAATAATTTTGACTTGGAATAATTTGTTTAAATATTATAATACTATTCAACTATTCAATACTTGAATAGCGGGTGATTAAATTCGAAAACATATCTATATTTACTTTTTAATATTTTATTTTTTTTATAATAACATATTTATTATTATAAGCTGTATAAATGTTTGTATATAAATGTTAGCTTTAACTTCTTTAGACTAAAGAGATAAATATTTGTTTAGAAAAGGCGACCCGCCCGCGGATTGGCAAGTTTGAATTACGCTATTTCATTTACTAATCTCATTTACTTTCTTGTTCTAATATTATTATCACTTTTAAAACAATATCAATATATTGAAAAGTTTCACTAAAATGAACAGTTAAAAGAATAGAAAAATAATTCAAAATAAATATTTTAAATTGCCGTAACCTTTTTTTTACAAAATTAAACACAAAATTTTGAAGGAAAGTTTCCAAAATACTCGTATAATAGTGAAAACTGCATTTATATCTGGTTAGCCGTTTCTGAGAGCATGAACAAACGCACTGACAAAGATATAAAGAGACAAACAGACAAAAATTTAAGAAAGTCACTATTTTCACCTCTATTATAATAACATATTGTATGATATTTTAAAATATACTTTCCATGTACAGACAGCGATGAGTTACAGATTTATTATAAGTAACAATAGATATAAATTGGTAAAGTTGTATTGGTGATCTTTGCAAAGCTTACTTAACATGACATATAACCTATAACAGTGTCAAATTCATGTATTAACGCTTCACCAAAATTATTTGGACTTTCAGTACTAAAATAACGCTAAATATATCACCACCTACATCACCTACGCTTATCGTATCGTAGCCTGTGAATTATTGTTCGAAAGATACACGCCAATCTGTCCATACTCGACCCCTTGCTGTTATTACCTCAAATACTCTGAATTTTCAACTTTATTCTTTAGCATTAAAGCGTATTTTCGTTTAACAATATAAAGTCTATTACATATAACATGTGGTTGACAGAAGCCGAAACAAATCGTTTTATCGACTATCGCTGTAGTGGATTGAAAAGCAAAGTGCTTGATTAAATGCCGTATGTGAAGTTATTTTCTATGTTTACTTTAATTTTGCCCATATATTACATAGTTAATGTACATTTTCAAATGTATAAGATTTTTATAATATTTATTAAGAATTATCCTTCAAAATTATATGAAAATTATTTTTTTACGGTTGCGGAATTTGAATCAGCGCTTCTTAGAAACTGGCTAAACGTTGTGACAACTAAGCCTTGTATCCTCATCAAGTTACGTAGAAATTCTACCTACTAATACCTACGCTAGTCGCTATTTATTTATATTGTTAGCAGCTTTATACAATTTTTGTTTAAAAATTTCCGGTGCCTATAAGCATGGCAAGCGAGAATGCTTTTATATTGATAAAATATTTGAAAAATGTGAAATAACTATTTTAGCAAGTTAAAAGCTTAGTATAAGTTTACTGTTATTATACATTTGCAAAATGACATTATTTCTTTAAATAAAAGAATTATGCTAAACGTTTACTACAAAAAAATGCATAGCTCAGTGGATCTGGGTCTGTTCGTAAGCTCGATGGTTGTGGATTCGTTATCCACTCGGAGGAATTCACTATTTTCATTTAATCAGTTTTACGCTGTATCCCGCACATGGAAGGGTAAGTAGAGGGAACTTGGGAACATTGCGTATTGAGTGGCGGGATTCAATGATGCACTTTGCCTTGTTGCCAGACCGAGGAAAGGAGAATACTAAGATTTTAAATTGAAAATATGAAGAATCTCATTTTTTCAAGTGAGGATTGAACCGGCAACCTATAGTGTTTACAATCACATACTTGAGCCCCTGCGCAACGACCGGTTATTTTCATTTGCTAAGTCTATTCTTTTTTTTCTTCTCTTTCGTTACGATTATTTTGTACAGGTTAAGTTATATAAGATATTTATTTCATAAAATCAACAGGATATTACGTATACTAAATACTACATACATATTTTAATACTAGTTTTAAGAAATCTACATAATATACTAAGATTTATATGAAGATCAACATATCTATATGTAGTACTCGTAAATCAACGCTGTGGTCAATAAGCACGCTATAAATTTAATGCTAAACTAACAGTTTGTGCAGGTGATGTCTACGGTAGTTATACATGTAATCGTTATATCCCAGACTTGAATGAAAGTTACGTAACTAATATCTTTAAAAAATCTATTTCTTTGGTTCATATAAGTTTTTCGCGTATATATAACGTTGGCATAAATAATCTTGCGTACTCGTAAATACATATCGTTATTTATTTAACGTCCAACACCACATTGTTTATATTTTTTTTGTAGAAGAATAGCTAAATCTATCAACTTGGCAACACATGGCAGAGCAACATAAAGTTAAGACACTCTGTTCTACTTCCTTTCCCCACTTACCGCCGAATTTGAGGCACTGCGTGTTGAGTGGCAGAACTCAACGCCGCGCTTTGACTTATTACCAGAGCGAAGAAAAAAAAAATGTTTTATTTGAAATATTTTCATTTCCTTGAGCGGGGATTGGATCCACAACCTGTCGGTTACAGTTACACACTTCGACACGACAGGCCCCAAGAGCCTTTTAATATTTTTTTTTCAGCTTCACGCTGCTTCCCACAAGAGGCAGGGTAGGCAGAGGGAACCCGGGAACCTAGTGTTAAGACACTCCGTTCCACTTGTTTTCTCCTATTTTTTATTTATTCTGGAAAACATATTATACCTTATTAAGGTTACGCTGCACCGCCACGTTTCTGCATACGAAACTTATGTATCGATTTTCTTTAATTATCTAGTGGCTACTATTGTTATTTATAGCTGTTGCACTTCCACTTACATACATGTGGCTTTAGCGATAATGCTAAAAGCGTTCCTATAAAGCCCCTGTATTCAATTATAAATATTGAAATTTATTTGAGACCTGTCGTGGCACAGGGGCTCAAGCGTGTGACTGAAAGTGCGATAAGTAGTGAGTTCGATGCCCACTCAAGACAATGAAATATTTAAAAATATTAATTTTAAAAACCGCCTTGGAAATCGTCGAAGCGCTCTGACTAACTAGGCCTTACGTTTGTCATCCAGCTACATCGAAATTTTTATACATTTGTCACAACTAATTTATGTTTTTAGCATCACTGTAGGGAGATTTTTTTACAAATATCAGCTACCCAAAGTCGTTCCTTTTGATGAATTAAAAGAGAATAATATATTTTCTTTAATTTTTACTATTTTTTAAATGTTATTCCACACCTAGAAAAGAAAAATACTGTTTTTAAAAAAGTACAAAATATATATTTTCAAATTAAATATTTCATACTAAACTTAAATTTAAAAAGCGTATAAAAATTTCGAACGAAGCAGGATTTTAGGAACCCGCGCCTCTGGAATACCGTTCCAGCGCTCTGACCAACTAAGCCATTCGTTCTCACCGAGCTCCGTCGAAATTCTTATACGCTTGTTACAACTTATTTATGTTGTTAGCATCTCTGTAGGGAGATTTTACAAATTTCCGCTACCCAAAGACAAATCGTAAGAATTATCGTTTGGCAAGAGAGAATACTATTTATTTTAATATCTTTACTATGTTTTAAAGTGTTATTCCACACTTAGGATAGAAAATACTAAACTTAAATTTAAAAATTTTTATACGCTTTTTAAATTTAAGTTTAGTATTTTGTGTTCTAAGTGTGGAATAACACTTTAAAACATAGTAAAAATATTATATATTTCATGTTTTCATTTTCATTTCTTTGTTTTGGCAAAACGCGGCGTTGACCCACTCAAAACGCAATGTCTCAAACTTGGCGGAAAGAGAAGAACGGAACGGAATATCTAAACGCCGGTTCCCAAGTTCCCTCTACCTTGCCATGTGCAATATCGATTCACAAGTTCTAGGTTAAAAGAGTTAGATTTTAAAGAGTTATGTGGTATAAACATTTGTCAGAATAAAATATATGATTTTTTCTAGTTAAAGTATAGAGAGCACTTTGTGCGTCAATATTGATATAGAGCAAAATTCATCATTGTAATTGGACGTTGACGAGCTATAAGTATTAAGCTAAAAAAGTACTACTAAGTTAGTAGAAATTTCGTACTATCTTTGATGAATTAAAATCAGAAAACAGAATGAATAGAAAGAAATGTATTTATCTCTCCTATATTGTCATATCAATAATTTATTTTGATTAAAGTATACAAAAATAATTGAGGCCTGTCGTGGCGCAGCAGCACAAGCGTGTGACTATAACCAACAGGTTGTGGGTTCGAGCCCTACTCGAAGAAATGAAATATTCAATACTATCAATTTAAATATTTAATGTTTTCATTTCTTCGCTCTGGTACAAGGTAAACCGCGGCGTTGAGTTCCGCCACTCAACACGCAATGCCTCAAATTCGGTGGAAAGTGAAGAACGGAAATGAAACGGAGTGTCTTTACACTAGGTTTCGCAAGTTCCTTCTGCCTACCCTGCCATGTGCGGGATACGGCGTGAAGCTGAGAGAGTGAGTAAAAATTATATATTTATCATAAATTATAACATAAATTACCTGAAACTGTTAGTTAACGTATATCTATCACAAAATCAATAAGCAATCAGACTACCAAAATGACACCCATAGGCTAAAACAATCCTAACAAACCAATCTAAAATTTCCACATCTAATATCTGTAAAAGATAAATTTGTTCAACTTAAATTTTAATCTTTGGAAACAGTAAGAAAGATATATAACACCGATTTAAATCCTCCATTGTGATTTATTTGTTATAAAGCTTTCGGTTAATTAGAAGTTATGTACTGTCTTCGAGTGATTGTAGAAAATTTATAATTACTTCGCGTTTTACGTTTATAGCCTAATCTTATTGTTGAATTATTTAAGGCAAAGATTTTGTATTATATTATTTAATATTTTCTAAACGTATTTTTTATACTTTTAGGCATATATTTATAAAATATGGTGCCTTGTCGTTATTTCTTAACTCTGTTCCCTTACTTTCAACTCAATAGTCTATATATTGCTTACCAGAGCGAGAAAAATGTCACTTATTCATCCCATTTGTTACCTCCTTTAGTAACATTAATAATTTATTAGTTATATATTGATTTATAAAATATCTAACTGTACAGGTGTAAGGCTCAGACATAGTATAGCGTCAACTATTCTTAATCTAATATTGGTCTAATCAATTGTATATATACAAAGATAAGTTGTTTGAACTAGATTTCAAGAAACGTGACGAAGAATACATATTGAGAGTTACGAATTTAAGCAAGTAATATTCACAAAAATAAATTGATTCGTTTCAAGCAAATATTAGATACTTACGTTTATTTAAATTTGGATTTTGTTAGCGTATAATTATTTTGTATCTAGATGCTTGTTGTGGCGCAGTGGCATAAGCGTAGGACTGTAAATGCAAGAAATAATAATGAAGTTTTGGGTTCGATCCCCGTACGAGAAAATGAAATATTTAACATTTTTGTTAATTTGCCAGAAAATATGCCATGTGTGTGTTTACAGCAAAAAAGTAGTACAGGCCTACGGAGCCTAAGCCACGGTCTTATAACCTTTTTTTTTTCTTTTTTGGCTTCACGCTGTATCCCCGCACGAGGCAGGGTAGCCAGAGGGAACCCGGGAACCTAATGTTAAGACAATCCGTTCTACTTTACGTTTCCCACTTTTCCGCCGAATTTGGGGCATTGCGTGTTGAGTGGCGGAACTCAACGCCGCGCTTTACCTTATTACTCGAGCGAAGAAGTGAAACATTAAATATTTAAATTGAAAATATTAAATATTTCATTACCTCGAATTGGGGATCGAACCCAAAACCTGTCGGTTACAGTCACACGCTTGTGCCGCTGCGCCACGACAGGCCTCTATCTTATTAAATATATTTCTAATATTCTTCAGTGAATTTTATTATTAGATCTATTGTGTACAAATATGTGTACCTTAATGAATTTATCATATGTTTATCTGAGTTTTTTCAAGAAAGCCTAACTACGAGAACATCTTGGAATTACTCAAGCAGTTTTAACCCTATAAATTAGCAACTGTAGACATAATAACTATCGAAAACTGTGACGGCTCTCCCATAGTAGAGGTTCGACTCAATTTATCACGCACGTACAACGAATATAGGCAGGGTTGTGTTGTTAAACTGCCCTTTTTTATTATTATATGAAAACCTTACTATTAAAAATATATAGAAAATCTTTTAAATAATTAGAATCAATTTGTAAAATTTAAATATATGTTTTTTATATATTTCTTTTTAACGCGAAATGTAGTGATTTCGCTCTACACTCGAGGAAATAAAATATTTAATATATATTTTTTTAATATTAAATGTTTCATTTCTTCGTTCTGGTAATAAGGCAAAGTCCACCCTTCAACACGTGCTGCTACAAATTCGCCCGAGAGTGCGGAATAAAGCTAAGAGATTTTTATGTTCAACTAACTGAATATATCGGAATACAATACAAACACAGTATATTAAAAATATATAAAAAAAAAAACAAATATTGAGGAAATAGTGGCGCCAAGGCATAATGTTTTAATGAATACGTGAAGGTTGTGTGCTCGATTTTCACTGATAAGAATACATTTTTGATTATTCTTACCGGCGTTGAATTTCGCCACTCAACACGCATCTTGAAAACATATCTTGAAAATTTGATAATGTGTAGAGAACGGAGTGTCTTAACATTAGGTTCCCTCTGCCTACCCATAAAACCGAGTAAAAAAAATAATCTTCACCAAGAACAACCCTACCTATCTGATCTATACATATACGAACCCAATATTTTACATTGAAGGACAAGCCTTTGTTACCTCCCTCCATTGTAGCTCGCGAAATTAAGATGTTCTGAAAATAATAGAATTTCCGATTGCGTGGGTAACCAAAGACAATTTTTGTTATTAGAAGAATATACAAAAAAAGTGTTTTCAGACACATTTTGTGCCACAACAGGAATCTAGGCGTTCTTATTACAATTATAGATGAACCAAAAATATGACTCTTTATTGCCTTTTTTTGCCTCGCTGTATTACTGTTATAGTAGGACAGACGAAGACTAAGAGGGCTTACAAGAATGAGTTTTCTCCACAATTTGAGACACTGAGAGTTGAATGACGAATTTTAGTTACGCATTTTGTCTACCAGAGAGAAGAATTAAAAATTACTCTACTTTACTTAGCTTCACGCTGTATACCGCACATGGCAGGGGTAGGCAGAGGGAACTTGAGAACCTAGTGTTAAGACACAACTCCGTTCCACATCCGTTACCCACTTTCCGCCGAACTTGATACACTTCGTGTTGAGTGGCGGAACTCTACGACAGGCTTTGCCTTGTACCAGAGCGAAGAAATGAAAACATTAAATATTTAAATTGAAAATATTAAATATTCGATTTCCTCGACTGGGGATCGAACTCATAACTTGTCTTTAGCGGTAGAAGCGTGTGTCTGGTTACAGTCACACGCTTGTGCCGCTGCGCCACGACAGGCCTCATTTAAAATTATTTATTTCCTAATAGGTATAACCACCAAGATTGTCTATAATTTAAAATTTGTCTTCGACTTATATGTTTTCTGTGTAATTTATTTCGAATGCAATTTATCAAAGAAAAAACATAATATGTTAACATTATTCTAATTCGCTAAATAAAAATAAACATCTCAAGCTAAACCAATCAATTCACTAAGCCCTATCTTAATGCCGTCATTTTAAGTGCGGTCGGTGGTCTTAAAAGCTTACGGCAGTCCCGATGAAGACCTATGTCAGAGGCTCCAACGAGGATTACTTGGAGGTACCGTGTCGACCTCATGTCATACCTTAATCCGTATTGCTGTTCAGATGTTATTTTCCGTGTTAGAACGCTAATGTTTGAAATTTCGTTAAAAATAACTGTATCAGGAAAAGGTATTAACTGATTTGTTAGTCCAGTTAATTTGCTTAATATAAAAAATATGTAAATATTTTTTTTCAGCTACACACTACATCTCGCACATTACAATTTTTCTGTCCTACTTACCATCGAGTTTGAGGTATTGAGTATAACTTAACGTCACATTTTGCCTCGTTACCAGAGCGAAGGAGTAAAGATATGAAATATTTAATTTGAAAATATATTTTTTTCTTTCTTCGAGTGGGGATCGAGCCAACAACCTTTCATTAACAGTCACACGCTTGTGCCTTGGCACCACGACGACTTTATATATTATTTTTTTAAAATTTTAGTTTGGGTATAAACGAAGAGAATCTACAAATTTATATTTAAGTTATAAAATGTATATATACTAAGTAAAATTATTGATTCAGCGCTGAACACCATTGCTCGACGTTGTCAAACGTAAGTCTATTTTTATATACACAAACACAGAAAAAAATACTGCACTGCACTTAAAGAGTTAAAATTTCACAAGTAAGTAAGTTAGAGATAGGATTTCTCGAAAACTATGAACTTCTCACATGACTCAAGCACGTGCATATGACTCAATATGATTAACTTGTTAATATTTATTACACCTGAAAACTGTTTTTTAAGTAATCATAAAAAATATATGGTATTTCTAATGTTATAGAAATTGTTTTTCAAAAACGAGATTTTGATACCTCTCTTTCTAAAGGCAAGTTTTATTCACCCGCTAAGACCTAGTTCAATTTTTTGGACAATAAGAATGGGACGTTGACAAAAAATGTCAAACAAGACGATCGGCTTTTTATAGAACAAACTTTCAATATATACTCTCATCTTTTTACGGGGTATTAATTACTTAGCTAATTTCACACAAAATGCGACAATAATCATATTTCTTTATTGAAGAACTGCGCATATTTGATACAAAAAAAATAAAATAATATTATTTTGTTACCTGTTCACGACGTGATTCACGCTGTACCCTCTCATGGCAGGGTAAGCAGAAGAAACTTTGGAACCTACAGTTAAGACACTGCGTTCCTTTCCCCACTTAATGAGTGGCGAAACTCAACGCCGCGCCTTGCCTTATTACCTGAGAGCAGAAATGAAAAAGTAAATATTTCATTCAAAAATATTGATTATTTTTGAATAATAAATTTGAGTGTGGATCGAACCCACAAACAACCATGCTATCAGTCGCACTCTTGTGCTCATGCGCCACGACAGGCCTTTCTGCAAAATTTAACCTAAATAATTATTAAAATTTTATGTAATCATTTTATATTTGGTATCACATTATAATAATCTCATTTAATTGTGTCCTACAAAGTTATATTTCCGCTGTCAGCAGAATCGACACAGTATTAATTTTGCCAATTTATTACGCCGTTGCACTTAAAATTAATGGATTTTAAATAATAATATTATGATGCGGATGCCCTGAGTGAACCATATTTGTTGTCATCCTAAATATAAATGTTCATATAAAATCATTTCTTTTTTGATAAAATAATTATTAAATTTATTTTTTGTAATTACAATGATGCCTGAAAGAAGCCTGTTCTGGCGGAGGGACCATTAGTGTGAGTCTGTCATCCTAACAGGTTGTGGGGTCGATCCCCGCTCGAGAAAATGCAATATTAGATTTTTTTTTCGTTTCTTCGGTCTGGTAATAAGCCAAACCAAGCGTTGAGTCTTACATCTTTTCAACTAGCAAAGCCTCGAATGGAATCTATTTATACTAAGATGTTAATATCCTGCCGTAACGAGTTTCTAAATAAGTCTCTATAAGAATATTTACGTAAGAAATCTTTAGATTTGAATCTGAGTAATCATCATCAATCAGATTTGTCATAAGAAAATGTGCCGAATAACAGTATAGATAAACAGATGGAACCGAACCTAGTGTAAATACACTCAACTTTCTGCTTATCAATGAAATTTTATTATTTTGTAGTTATATTGAAAAATTATAATTACTGTACTGTTTGGACGGAGCGGGATTTGTACCCGCGCCTCTTCGAAACCGTCCAAGCGTTCTGACCAACTAGGCCATACGTTCCTATCAAGCGACATTGAATTTACTTACATATTTATGTAGTTGGTGTCTCTGTAGGGAGATTTTCAAAGAAAAATATTAATTTTAAAAATTTATAAGGAATTGCCTTATAAATTTTTAAAATTAATATTTTTCTTTCTTAAGTATGAAATAGCACTTAAAAAATAGTAAAATATTTCATAATTTCTACCTTAGTATTTCAATCTGAACTTAGTTATTACGCTAAAATCTTCACGCTACGCTTGTTACAACTTATTTATGTTGTTAGCATCTCTGTAGGGAGATTTTTACAAATTTCCACTACCCAAACATAAATAAGTTGTAACAAGCGTATAAGAATTTCGACGGAGGCTCGGTGAGAACGAATGGCTTAGTTGGTCAGAGCGCTGGAACGGTATTCCAGAGGCGCGGGTTCAAATCCTGCTTCGTTCAAAATTTTATACGCTTTTTAAATTTAAAAAAATTAAGTTTAGTATTTTCTGTCCTAAGTGTGGAATAACACTTTAAAACATAGTAAAAATATTAAAAAATAAATAGTATTCTCTCTTGCCAAACGATAATTCTTACGAGTTGTCTTTGGGTAGCGGAAATTTGTAAAAATCTCCCTACAGAGATGCTAACAACATAAATAAGTTGTAACAAGCGTATAAGAATTTCGACGGAGCTCGGTGAGAACGAATGGCTTAGTTGGTCAGAGCGCTGGAACGGTATTCCAGAGGCGCGGGTTCAAATCTTGCTTCGTTCAAAATTTTTATACGCTTTTTAAATTTTAAAAATTTAAGTTTAGTATTTTTCTGTCCTAAGTGTGGAATAACACTTTAAAACATAGTAAAAATATTAAAAAATAAATAGTATTCTCTCTTGCCAAACGATAATTCTTACGAGTTGTCTTTGGGTAGCGGAAATTTGTAAAAATCTCCCTACAGAGATGCTAACAACATAAATAAGTTGTAACAAGCCTATAAGAATTTCGACGGAGCTCGGTGAGAACGAATGGCTTAGTTGGTCAGAGCGCTGGAACGGTATTCCAGAGGCGCGGGTTCAAATCCTGCTTCGTTCAAAATTTTTATACGCTTTTTAAATTTTAAAAATTTAAGTTTAGTATTTTCTGTCGTAAGTGTGGAATAACACTTTAAAACATAGTAAAAATATTAAAAAATAAATAGTATTCTCTCTTGCCTAACGATAATTCTTACGAGTTGTCTTTGGGTAGCGGAAATTTGTAAAAATCTCCCTACAGAGATGCTAACAACATAAATAAGTTGTAACAAGCGTATAAGAATTTCGACGGAGCTCGGTGAGAACGAATGGCTTAGTTGGTCAGAGCGCTGGAACGGTATTCCAGAGGCGCGGGTTCAAATCCTGCTTCGTTTCAAAATTTTAAAAATTTAAGTTTAGTAATATTTATATTATTATCACTTCATTACTATCATTTCTTTGTCAAAGTAAATTGAAGCGTTTCTTTGCTATTCCACAACTAACTTACCCGCGTTGACATTTCCAAGACCTTGGAATACGAAACAAAAGGTTTTGTGAGAAAGACGAAAAGATTACGTAACTGGCTGCTACCTTATATGTATGTAACTAGTAACTACTAAAAATAAATACAGTAACTAAAGTGAGGTCATTGAATTGATAATATCATTTACTTCTTACTCACTATGATATTTTCCTTTGGCAGAAGGAACAGTGGGACCTACGATTAAAACACTCATTTCCGTTTTGCACTCTTCATCGAATTTGAACCTTTGTTTGGGCGGAAACAAACGCCGCTATGTACCTTGTTACCAGATCAGATTGTAAATATTAAATATTTCATTTCCTCGTGTAGTGATCGAATCCACAAGCTGCCACGTTTAAAGTCACGCGCTTGCAAATCTGCGTCACGACAGGCCTCACCGCTCACTCATATAATTTAATATAAGGAAGAAAGTTGCGCCATTCAACATGCAATGCCTAAAATGTTGGTGGACAGTGTGGAAACCAAGTGGAACGGAGTGTCCTTAACACTAGATTCCAAGTTCCCCTCTGCCTACCCTGCCATGTGCGAAATCCAAGCGTTTTGACATAAACAACTGTCTGTCCAAGTATATATCATAGAAATAATTTTAAAACAAAATCGAATTATAACTTAGAAAAAATCTTTTATAGGGCCAATGGTTTAGTTGGAAGAGTCAGATGGATCGTAATCATCAAAAAATAATATATAAATCAAATAATGCCTAAGATGATGGCTTTTCTATAATACTTAATGTATTGAATTTAGTTCAATGATAAAGACGGCAGTGACAAAAAATCCCCTAAACTCTGCTATATTCATAGACGTGAAATATATGTCTATTTTGAAGTGTACAATATATATAATTTTATTCTTTTATTTACTCTTGATAATGATCAAGATATATAAAAAAAATAATACATGAAAATAAGGCACCTTAGAGCAAAACATAAAGTTAATGAAAGTATTATTTATATAGCAATAGCAAGTTATGAAAATATTATTTAATAGTTCGTGTAAAGTCTAATGTATTCACCGTTATACCGTTAACAGCGTTAGTAATAGCGTATTAATACCAACTGTTTTAATTAGGCGTCTTAGGGTAATTTCCGGTAACAAAATTAATTTTTTGTTCTTGTAAGGTACATTTTTTTTTCACTAATTACGTTCACGTTGTATCCCGGATATTGCAGTGTAAGCAGAGTGTTACATGGGTGTGAGATGAGAGTTAAGAAAATCCTTCCTTGTCTTACTTTCCGCCGTTTAAAGGCATACCCGTTGAGTGGCGAAACTTAACGCCGAATTTGATATGTCGCCGGAGTGAAAAAATGAGAACATAAAATATTTAATTTGTGATTTCAAATATTTCATTACCTCGAGTACGTATTGAACACGAACGTACGCTCTTACAGTTACTTTGTTCGTGCCACTGCACTATAACAGCTGTCTTCAGTAATTCAGTGACGTTATATAGTTTTATGTAATCAAACACCTTTTTAAATTTGAAAAAGACCATTGAGCATAGGGTGCTGAGTCTAGGTATAAGCGTTACAGTGAGAGGCTGAGTCTAAGTATAAGCCAGTGGGGCTGAGTCTAAGTATAAGCAAGTGGGGCTGAGTCTAAGTTATAAGCGTACAGGTGAGGTTAGATATACTTAAGATAATTCCGTCCTCAATACAAGTGCTTCTCTTTTGTAATAGTGACCGAAACAATGACTTTTCATGTCCTTTCCTTGTCAATACAATATTTTACTACTGTTACGTACACGTACTGTCTCGAATTAGGCAAAATACGAAGATTACATACTTACTATGATATATCTATATTTAAAATAAAACTGTAATAAATCTGTCTTTACTTAAAGATATAAAAAAATAATCTTATAAGGCATGTTTATTAATGGATTAGGGTCCAAAATAGTGATGATTGGTTAAAATCGTTGTCAGGTTTGTCTATTTATCTGTTTATCTGTACCTTGTATACGTTAATCTCAGCACCAGCTAATAAAATTGAAATGCACCTTTAAACTTTTTTATTTTGGAAACTTTCCTCAATATTTTGTGTTAGTTATATTATAATCATTTAGTAAATAAAAAACGTATGCCAATTTAAAATATAGATTTTGCTCCTTTTTCTCATATTAGCTGAAACAAACGGAAGCTTTTCATAAAAAAGAAC